>JAPCYS010001191.1:0-46271 GCA_028641055.1 Alopecurus myosuroides | reverse complement strand
TGTCGATTAGTCATCTCAACAAGTCTCTCGGATGATCCGGTAGGGTTTCGATTAAGAGAACGTATGGACGCTGGTGACGATTGTCGGCTAGAAGGGGGCACGATTTACCCAGGTTCGGGGCCCTCGTAGAGGTAAAACCCTTACTCCTGCTCTTTCGATCTGTGTTACGAGTAGATCAGTTACAATGGGGGGAGGGTGCTCAAGTCGAGAGTATGGTCTCGAGCTCAAGGCTTTGGTGGTGAGAAGTTGATCGGATCCCCCTCCCGCTTGTTCTCCTGGCCTTATATAGGTGGCCAGGTCTCGAACCGTACCCGGGGGGATTACAAACCCTAGATTTAGGTCGGTTACAAGTTTCCTTCTTGATCCGTAAGGTTTTGTGGGTGTGCCTCGATTGGGACTTCTAGAACTGTAGGTGGCACCTCCTTCTGGACTTAGATGTTGGGCCTTGGACCGAGTAGCCTCACCCAATAGGTCCAGGATTCATCCCCACGTTAGTAGCTCCCGAATGTTTACTCGATTGAGAATCTGTCAGGTGGACACTCAAAGTTCGTCTTGATTTCCTTCGATTGGTCATTTCAATCGCTTGATTTTGGAGGGTACATACCCTGTGCGCGATGCGCTTCTTTACTCGAGCATCGAGTGATAAATGTGCCTGTGTACTGGCTGTTTTCGCAGAAGGATGTGGCTCAGTCATTTGGCTCTCCCGAAAGTTCAGGGCCAATTAATTGCATCTAGGGAAAAAAACGGTTCTGGCCTACACAGACTCGAGACCTCCGGCTCGAATCTGGCGAGGTGATCGTTGCGACTGGGCCGTGGAGGTCTTACCGAGTCGAACTTAACCTATAGAGGTACCCGGCGCGTTCGCTAGGATTTTTCTTCGTGTTGTTGACACGGAAATTTACCGGAGGATGCAGCTTGAGTGCGACTCCAGACCCACAAGAGAGATCTTTGGGTCTTACCTTCGTACTCGAAAGAATACGACATCTGGACGTGCCTAGTCGGCCGAACGATCCGGGGTAGGGATGTGTAAATACATCGTGTGATAGAGTAGCGGGAGCCGCATACCCGCGATTTTTACCTTTATCCATCTCCTTGAGAATCTTCGAGTGAAGAGATCTTCCTTCTTTATGCAAAAGAGATTTTTGTGTTGTCATAAATTTGCCTTTGTCGTTCCCATACGAAAGAGGTTTAGTGTTTGGGTGCCTATGCGAAAGAGATTTCGCGTCTTGATATGCCCATATGAAAAAAAATTCGTGTCAGAGAGCTTAGGCGAAAGAAATTTCGCGTTTTTGATATGCTCATACGAAAGAATTTTCGTGTTAGAGAGCTTAAGCGAAAGAGATTTCGCGTCTTGATATGCCCACACGAAAGAAATTTAGTGTTAGGGAGCTTATGCGAAAGAAATTTCGCGTTCTGATGAGGTATGCAGTGATGTCACTGTGCACTCGTCTGTTCTGACTCCTCCCGATGGGACGTGACGGAGCGAAGCAGGGCGTGCGGGCCCACCTTGTGAGCTTTTGACTGGAACCGATAGGTTGCATCCGGTTTTTTCCGCTAGCCACGCGTTGTAAATGCGCACGATCTTTTCGTAAAGATCGTGCCAGAGTAACCGTTCGCCGCCGCTTTGTTTCCACTTCATGCGTAGCGGCCGCGATAGGTGCCACATCGCCAAATCTATGGCCTGGATCAGCCTGGCTTGTGTATAAATATTTACCCTTAGGAGATGGGTAAATCTTCCGGCCCTTTGTTCATCTTCTTCCTCCTCGCGCACACCTCCTGTTCTGTAAGAACAAGAGAGCTCCAATGGCCGGAGGAAAGAAACGCAGCGCCGCTACATCATCCTCGAAGGAAGTGGCAGACGCTTCCGGGCCGCCTCCCGTGAGAACGGGCGATTGCGTGCCGCCATCACCACCAAGAAAAGCATCACCGAGATGCAGCGGGAAGGACTGCTCCCGCCTAACGCTGAAAAGCGCGTGCGTTTGTCCAAGAAAGAATAAGTACCCAATCCGCATGCGAACGAGCGCGTGCTCTTCTCCGAGCACGTCTCGCGTGGTCTTTCTCTTCCTCTCCACCCTTTCCTTCTCGGGTTTCTGTATGTCTGTGGCATACAACTGCAAGATCTCCCTCCAAACGTGATTCAGCACATCTCGTGCTTTATCATGCTTTGCGAGTGTTTCCTGGGTATCCGCCCGCACTGGGGCCTCTAGAAGGCCATCTTCAAAGTGCGGATCTTCCGGGAGAGGGCGCGGCCAGGCGAGAAGCTGGGGGAGCCGCTGCGCACCGGAGGCTTCGGGATCCAGGCGAGAACGGACATACCCTACATGGAGATGTATTTCGTCGACTCGGCGCAAGGGTGGCAGAAGAAATGGTTCTACGTCACCGACAACAGCGCGGGTGGAGCCCCTGAATTTCATCCATCCGCCATTCTAAAGCGGCAGAAGTCCTGGATGCACAAGCTCACCGTTGAAGACAGCAAAATCATCTCTCCCCTACTCGCGAAGGTGGCGAGCTTCCGCGACAAAGCGTTGGGAACTCCGTTGAATGGAATACACTTCTCGAGTGTTGGGAACTCCGTTGAATGGAATACACTTATCGAGTGTGTTTCTTCGTTGAAGGATCCAACCCCTTCAGGAGAGACCATCCACTATGTGGGAGTACTAGGGCACCAAAGACCCGAGCCGTGCCTGCGAGGATATTCTTTTGAACGCTGAGTTCGAAAAAAAAATTGCGGCCATCACCAAGCTGAAGAAGGGAGAGGCCTGCCCGACCTGTTCTCTCGAGCCATTCGAGGCTTCAAAACCTCCCCCAGCCGAGGTGAGTTTTTTTTCTTCTTCTCTTTTCTTGCTTTTGTTTCTTCCTAGTCTGAATTTTTGTCGACTGAGGATCTTCTCTTCTTTTTCTTTTCTACCTCCGTAGAGTCTGAATGTGGCGACGTGCTACCCGCCATTTACTGCCGAAGAGGCCTCAGATCTACTGGCGAGTAACGTCGAAGCCCCTCTCGAGACTAGCGTCGAAGAAGCTGACTCAAGCTCCGAGCGCGACTACATGTACGACGAGGAGG
The DNA here is from genome assembly GCA_028641055.1 of Alopecurus myosuroides. Classification (NCBI taxonomy): domain Eukaryota; kingdom Viridiplantae; phylum Streptophyta; class Magnoliopsida; order Poales; family Poaceae; genus Alopecurus; species Alopecurus myosuroides. Next base: position 43,210 of record JAPCYS010001191.1, on the reverse strand, counting down.
AGTCGGGTAGCTACCAGCTCCGTCACCGCAAGCGCCGCAAGCACGAGGACGATGAGGTCACTTCAAAGGATAGTTCCCTGAGTGACGGGTCCACCAAGGCGGCTGAGCCTCTCTCGGTGCCTCCCCTCCGTGCGCTTCCACCTCTTGGTCGTCCACCGAAGGTTTCCACCGCTTGGAACCCAGACGTTCTTGATGATGATGACGAGGACGAGTAAGTCTTGCGTGTTCCACTTCTTAATCGCGAATTCCTCTTTTTGTTCTTGTTCTTTATTTTGATTTTTCTTTCCACAACAGTCTCACGACCATCAGCCTAGGCCGGTATGCTTCTTCAATTCCATCTGTGAAGAGAAAAGAAGCATCCGCGACTGAAGCTCCAGTTGCTGAGGCCGCCCGAAGATCTCCAAGTCCTGCGAGAGCAACCACAACTCCGGAGTACGAGATGCCTAGATTCGTGGGTGGAGCGTCTGCGAGTAAGGAGGTTTCGGGCAGCTCGACAGACCCTTTGTCTACTTCTCAGGGCAAAGTAAGTCCACTTGTATTTACTCTGCTCGTTCGAAAGTTTTATCGGGTGCACGGTAGTGCTCCCGATGGGAGTAGCCCCAGATTCTGTGGTTAATTGCTTGCGGTTGGCCACAGGCTCAAGTCGAAGTCTTCTCCTCCTTTTTCCTTGAATTCTATCGGGTGCACGGTAGTGCTCCCGATGGGAGTAGTCCCCGAGGCTACATTCGACTGTCTACAGTTGTGTGTAGGCTCAAGTGATACCTCTTTTGACTTGAACTTTTGTCTTGGGTTTTTTGCAGGCTCTCCTCGACTCCCTCGCTGCTTTCGTGCGTCGAGTACTTTCGGCTGAAGCGGACTGCATCTCCCTTAGAGCAGATCACGATCGGCTTGTCCAGGACGGCCGTTCTCTTCAAGGTAGGCTAATGCGCCATTCTCGTCTCCATCGCTTCTTCTTGATTGTAATTGTCGTTCCAACTGCATCCTTTCCATTGCAGATGAGGTTACCCGCCTGAAGGCTGAGAAAGCGGAAGCTGTCTCTCGAGTGAAAACTCTTGAGACAGAGCTGGAATCCTCCCGAAAGGAGTTGGAGTCCGCCCGCAAGTGCTCAACCGATCTTGAAGGGAGCCTTTCGGGAGCTCAGGGAGCCCTGAAGCAGCTAGAAGAGGCGGGTGCAAAGCACGACAGCGATCTTGTCGATTCGATCTGCCCTTTGGCCCAAAAGCTCGTGGGTATGTTGTGCTTCACCCTTTTTCGACTACGACCTTTATTCGCCCTTCTTTACTGATGATTATTTTGTGTTTGTCTCAGATGCTCTTCGGGTCGGGCTGGAGCTTCCCGGATATCAGCGACTAGACGCCCTTACTGACACGTGCGACCAGCTCCAGAGCACGCGAACAGAATCTGCTCCCTCGTTGGTGATGCCACCCGAGTGCTGACGCAGTTCCACGAGCGCCTGTTCGCGGATGCGGCGGTTCCTCCTACCTTGGGCGGCCTTCTGCAAGTCTTTCTTGGCGATGAAGATCTTCTCCACAAGTTCGCACTCGCGCAGACTGAGTGCGGGGCCAAGACGGCGATCCAGTTTGCCTTGGCGCATGGAATCCCGGGTGACCTAGATAAGGTGTACTCGGACATTCCTCGCGAATCCACTGGCAAGAAGGTAGGACTCCGTCCTTTTGGCGCTCGTGATGAAGTCCTCGCAAAGACGCTTTCTGGAGTGCTTTCTCGTGCTGGTCGCAAGGGACAACCTTCCGCGAGTGGCACTACTTCTGCAGCCCCGTAGTACAGTTTCTTTTTGTTTTCTTGAGCTGTTTGATGTAATGAACCTTGGGATGTATCCTCGTACTTTATGTTTACGTAATCGAAGTATTTTCTGGAAATGTCAGCGTTTGATTTTTGCGCCTTACTTTGTATTCTCCCGATGGGAGTAGCCCCCGAACACTCGAGGAGTGTGTCGTTTGTTCTTGAGTGGGGTCTTGTGATGTTTCTGAACCTTCTTTGTTATCTTCCAGGTTGTGGATCCCAGCGTAGAATCTTCGAGTGGGACTGCTTCGCAGGTTGATCCCATGGTTGCTGCCGCCAGAACATTTGCATCGTTCCGTAACCGTGTCGCGGATGGCGAACGTAAGCTGAAAGCTCTGCGAGGTGTGGCCGATGTTGCCAAATCAGAGCAGAAACTTGCGGCGGAGCGCGAGCAATTTGTGATGGAAGAACTGGCGGCTGTTGCCAGGGGCATGCTTTGTAAGTTTGCGAGCCCCCAAGTACTTTGTCATTGGTTCCTCTCTTTGTTTTGACGCCTTTGTTGTCCTTACAGTTGTTGAACCTGACGGAGTCTGTGAAACCCATTGGGTGGATAATCACATTATTATGCACGAGTCAGGTAGCCCCAAACCTTATGCGAATGAGTTCTGGTCTGACCGCAATCGAGGCTTTATCCTAGCTACCCTGAAGTATCGGGCGAGCCAAGCGCAGATAATCGTCGAGTCTTGTCGCGAGGCCATGTCTTCTGTCCATCGGACATTTCACCCTTTGGCTGTTGTCCCAGATAGCTTGAGTAGCTAGCTCAGGATGTTCCGTCGGGTGGGCGAGGTTTGAGAGTGCGTACGCCAACAACTTGTCAGTGGATCCCAAGTGGCACTTGCCTTCGTTCGACTGTGGCACCCTGAGGTCAACTTCCTTTCTGTGGCGCGACTTCTTGACTCGAGAGGTACAGCAGTGGATTTTTCTCCTCATTATGCGGCCGTGCGTCCTGCAGCGGAGCAGATTGTTCGACTGACTTCCGAGGAGATTAATCAATTGCTTGCAAATGAGGCTGCTCGCCGGCAGGTGCAATTCCAAGATGTAAATATCTTGTTGTAAGGCGTTTTGAAGGTGTAAACCTTGTGACCTTGTATATTTCATTCGATGTTTTTAAGGTGTTTATAAGGTATGGACCTTGTTGTACCTTGTATTTTTTTTTATCGAGTGATGTTACTCGAAGGTATGTGATGATGCTAGTTAGGCGTAGCCCCCGTGTGTTTGGGGTGTGTACCTGTCGTTTTAGCATGTTTAGAGAAAACAAGAAGTCACGATTGCTATGGTTGAGAAACCATGTATTTATTGATATGGCTGAGAAGCCATGTGTTTGGTCGAGCTACAATGTGGCTGATACAGCCTTATTTCTTGCGAGTAGAATAGTCCTAGGGGTAGAACTTGTGGAGGTGTGCTACGTTCCACGGATTGGAGTAGATGCCGCCTATCTTCGGGCTCTTCAAGCGGTAGGCGCCTCCTGGGATGACTTCATGTATGATGAAAGGTCCTTCCCATGGTGGCTCGAGCTTGTGACCCTCCTTTTGCTTGAGCCGCAGCACAAGGTCAACTGCCACGAAAGATCTGTGGCGTATGCGGCGACTGTGGTAGTTGTGCAGCGACTGCTGGTAAACTGCTGATCTTGCGAGTGCGATGTCCCTGATTCCGTCCCATGTCTTCCGCGAGTGCCTTGTTTGAGGTTTCTTCGCTGTATGCAACAACTCGTGGAGCGCTGAATTTGACGTCTTCGGGTAGGACAGCTTCAGCTCCGTATACCATAAAAAATGGCGTGTAGTTTGTTGACCGATTTGGTGTTGTGCGTAGGCTCCATAGTACTGATGTTAGTTCTTCAGCCCAGTGCCCTGCTGCTGGGTGTAGTCGATCAAGTAGTCGCTTCTTTAGGTCATCTGAAACCAATCCGTTGGATCATTCAACTTGGCCGTTAGTTTGCGGGTGAGCTACCGAGGTGAAGCTAAGGGTGATTCCTCTTTTCTCGCAGAAGTCCTGTGTTTTCTTGGCTGTGAAGTTGCTTCCATTATCCGTGATGATATTGTGTGGTATGCCAAATCTTCACACGATGGAGTCGTGGAATCTCATGGCGCACAGGGCGTGCGTGGAGGTGACTGGCGTAGCTTCTATCCACTTTGTGAACTTGTCGACTGCCACGAGCAGGTGGGTGTATCCTCCAGGTGTTGATTTGCGCAGTGGTCCTGCCATGTCCAGCCCCCATTGAGCAAAGGGCCAGGTGATAGGGATCATGTGGAGTTCTGTGGCAGGGGCGTGTGGCTTGGGCGCGAACCTCTGGCAGGCGTTGCATCTGTCGACTAAATCTTTGGCGTCTCTGGCTGCCGTAAGCCAGTAGAATCCTGCCCTAAAAGCTTTGCCTACGATTGCCCTCCAACGGGCGTGGTTCCCGCAATATCCCTGGTGTATGTCTCGGAGCAATTCCTTCCCGTCTTCGGGTGCTATGCATCTCTGCAACACTTCTGATATGTTTGCTTGTATAGTCTCCGTTGATCACCCGAAAGGTTTGGCTGCGTCGTACTATTTGTCGGGCCTCGCAAATGTCAGCTAGGAGCTGTTTTTTTGGACAAGTAGTCGAGGTATTTATGCGTCCAGACTGGCTTGACCAGAAAAACTTTCCTTGAAATATTGTGGATGAGCTCGATCATAGCAATTTCCGGGGTGTCATCTGTTTCCACTGCTGCCGGTGATCCTGCTGGCTTTCTGACTTTGACTGATCGCTTGACCATTCGTTTGAAGTAGATTCCTGGAGGGATGGGGGCGTTTGTTGACCCCATGTTGGCCAGCTTGTCTGCTTCCTTTGCTTGATCGCGCGATGTGCTTCAGTTCTCATCCTTTGAAACTTCCTTCGAGTAGATTGTACAAGTCACGATAGGCGACCATGTTATCTGCGATGGCATCGCACTCATTCATCGTCTGTTGCACGATGAGATTTGAGTCTCCATATATCATCAATCGGGTGCCTCCGCAGGCGATCGCCATTTTCATGCCGTGTAGGAGGGCCTCATACTCCGCGTCGTTGTTGGACGCTGGGTCATCAGGAGGGAAATCCAGTCGCAGGATGTACTGCAACTTGTCCCTCGGGGAGATATAAGAATAACTCCAGCTCCGGCTCCTTCGTTTCTTTTCGACCCGTCGAAGTACATAATCCAGTTGCTCGTGTATTCTGGGGGTCCTGGTGTTTGCAGCTCCGTCCACTAGCTTAGGAATTCCACGATGACTTGGGATTTTATAGATTTGCTCCCTGCATAAATGATGTCCCAGGCGCCTAGCTCTATGCTCCATTTTGCGATTCTTCCGGATGCCATTGGGTTGTTCATAATGGTACCGAGTGATGCGTCGTTTAGCACCGTGACGATATGCTCCTGGAAGTAATGCTTGAGCTTTCGGACCGTGAGGATTACGCTATACGCGAGCTTCTGATAGTGAGGGCATCTCTGCTTGCATGGCGAAAGCACCTCGCTGACGTAATATATTGGCCGCTGAACACCGTACGCCGTGCCGTCTTCTGGCCGCTCGACGACAATAACCGTTCTAATGACTTGGTTTGTTGCGGCTAGGTAGAGGTATAAAGGCTCGTTTTCTTCTGGTATTGCCAATACGCGCCTACTCTGCAACGCCCTTTTTAGGCCGATGAACGCCTTCTTTGCTTCAGGTGTCCACTCGAACTTATCTGTTTTCTTCAGCGGTTTATAGAAGGGTAGTGCTTGCCCGCCTAATCGTGCGATGAATCGGCTCAGAGCGGCTAGCCTTCCCGCGAGCTGTTGTACGCCGCGAAGATTGGTTGGCACCTTCATTGTTAGGATTGCTTGAATTTTCTCCGGGTTGGCTTCGATTCCTCAGGCGGACACCAAATACCCGAGAAGTTGTCCTGCAGGAATGCCAGACGTATTTTGTCGGGTTAAGCTTGATCCTGTACGCATTTAGAGCGTCGAATGTCTCCCTGATGTCCTCGAGGACCGTACCTTCCACCCGTGTTTTGATGACGATGTCGTCAATGTACATTTGTACGTTTTTGCCAATGAGCTTGGCGAGGCATTTTTGCATGCAGCGCTGATATGTTGCACCTGCGTTTTTCAGCCCGAAGGGCGTTGTCATGTAGCAGTAGACACCGTGAGGTGTAATGAATGTTGTCTTCTCCTCGTCCTCCTTTTTCATCCTGATCTGATTATAGCCCAAGTAGGCGTCCAAGAAGGAGAGGCGCTGGCAGCCTACAGTTGAGTCCATGATCTGTTCGATCCGTGGTAATGGGAAGTTATCCTTGGGGCAGTGTTTGTTCAGCGATATATAGTCAATGCACACGCGAAGGATGTCAGTGTTTTTCTTCGGGACCAACATCGGGTTTGCTAACTAGGTGGATATTTTGATTTCTCTGATGAAATTTGCGGCGAGTAATCTATTCACTTCTTCCCTGAGTGCCTTCTGTTTAGGCTCGGAAAATCGTCGGGTTGTTTGCTTGATAGGCTTGGCGTCTTTGAATACTTTGAGTGAGTGCTCAGCGAACTCCCTGGGTATCCCTGACATATCTGAAGGCTGTCAGGAGAAGATTTCATAGTACTCACGGAAAAGTTCGACGAGCGCGCCTTCCTATGCGGGTGAGAGGGTGGTGGACACCATCGCTGTCTTCGCGGGTTCTGTCAGGTGCACTTGATGCTTTCGAGTGTCGCTGTTTGCACTAAACTCGAGTTCGGGAGCGTTCTTTTTGGTGAGCGGCATCACGGAGTGGTTCGTGGTTTTTGCCAGCTCTTCCCGCTCCTCATGCATCCCGAAAGATTTCGCGATCTCGTTGAACTCAATATCGCACTTCTCAGGCTTTTGGAAGTCGCCATCTATGGTGATGGTGCCGTATTCTCCTGGGAGTTTGAGCTTCAAGTAGGCGTAGTATGGTACTGCCATGAATCTTGCGACCGATGTTCGGCCAAGAATGGCGTGGTACTGTGAGGGCCAGTCGACCACCTCGAAGTCAAGGAACTCTCTCCTGTAGTTTTTCGGTTTTCCGAGCACCACCTCCAGGTTGATTGTTCCAAGTGGTCGAACTGCTTTTCCTGGTACTATCCCGTGGAAGGATGTTTCTGACTCTGCGTGTCTGTCCAGGTTTTTGTTCATCTTATGGAGTGTGTCCGCGTAAATGATGTTTATCCCGCTGCCACCGTCCATGAATACTCGCGCGATTTCGTAGTTGCCTCTCTGCGCCTGAATGACGAGCGCGTCGTGTCCTGGTCGGTACACCCGAGGGGGATGGTCTTTTTAGAGAAAGTACTGCCATGACCACTTGGCGTTTGTTTGTCTTATGGACCCTTCGGGAGGGGCAGACCTTCTGTATCATTCCTATGAGTCCCTAGGGGTTCGGGTACCCGTTGTTTCCTTGGTTTGCAGCGGGTGGCGCAGGTAACACAGCCAATATCACGTTCTGATGTCCTGGTGGAGGTAGAGGTTGTGGCGTCTGGTGTCCTCCTGGGAGTTGCGAGTATCCCTGGTTGACCGCGGCTCTGTTCTTCCTCGTGCAGGCCTCGTGGATGTCCTGAAATTTTCGGCAGTCCTTGAGGAGGTGAGTATCTTTGGTCTTTCTTGTGCGATAATCTGTGAATAGATGTAGCGTGCAGTAACCGTCAAGGTCTTCCTCGGGAGTTTTGTCATCTGGCTTTGGCTTCCATTCGCGATTTCCACGAGGTCCACTGTCGCGATTTTTGGTGAATTCTGGTGCAACCAATTCCTCTCGATCGTCGTGGTCGTAGTGCCTCCTTTTCTTTTTTCGACCGTGGCAATCTTCCTCAGGCACGGGTGAGGATGCTTTCTCGTTGCGAATGGAATCCTCACCGTTGGCCCATCTGTCGGCTATTGCCATCAACTCGCAGATGGTTTTGGGGGCAGCTCGTCCGAGTTCTTCTCGGAAAGCGGTGCATCGGGATCCTTTGGTGAAAGCCTCGACCGCAACTTCTTCAGATATGTTTCCCGCCGTGTTCCTGAGCGTGGTCCATCGATGAATATATTCGCGAGTAGACTCGCCACTTTTCTGTTTGCACGCTCGTAGCTCCTCTATAGACGCGGGCCTTTTGTATGTCGCTTGGAAGTTTTTGCGGAAGTCGTAGGTTAGATCGTCCCATAACCCGTAGCACGCCTTTGGTCTTCCTTCGAGCCAGCTGCGTGCAGCGCCTACGAGGTGTAGGTTCAGGTACTATATGGCCGTTGTCTTATTTCCATGTTGGCATTTTACTGTCGTGAGGTAATCTGATAGCCAAGATTTGGGCTCTAGTGACCCGTCGTACTTTGGGACTTCCGTCGTAAGTCTGAACCTTTTGGGCATCGGTGCCTCGCGGATGTCGCGGGTGAAGCACAATGTGCCGCAGGCCTCCTCGTCCGAAGATGCGGATAGTGATCGTGCGCGGATTCTGATTGCTCGGCCCTGTTGAATTTGTTCTGCGCGATGTCGTTTCGCGCATCGTACTCAGGCCGGTCGCGATTATCTTCCTTCCGTGGCTCCCTGCTCTGATGTCGCGAGCAACTGTTGTGACGTCGTGGACTCCGATCACGATCTCTCGGGCTATCATTGCTGCTACTCGGACTATCGCCACGGCGCCGGGCTTCTTTTCCTCGGGTGCGACGAGGCGATTCCTTCCTTGGAGGTGATGTACTCCCACGTTGGCGGGGTGTTTCCTTGTCCTTCCGAGGGGTTTTTTTCAGTTTTCTGCGCTGTCGCGTGCCTGCGGGCTTGGGCGGCGATTTTTGCGGCTGCCATGCCTAGCCCCTTCTGGACTTGTCGATATTGCTCTGCACGGGGGTCATTCTCGCCCGGTTGGTTTGCCTGTAGGTATGTGGCTGCTGCCAAAACTGCGGCGGCGGGAGTCGTCGGGTGCACGTTGCCATCGTTGTCGACGTGCATGAGGGATGTCTCGAGTGTCTTGCTGATTCCGCTGAGGGATTCGCGATCCATGGCGGCGGTCTTTGAAACGTATCTCTTTTTCGAGGGATTGTTTCCCACCGAGCGAGTGTGAGAGAGGGCCGCACGACGCGCGCTGGACTCATCCGCCGCTTTTTTATGTATTTCCAAATTCTTGCGAGCTTCATTGATCAGTCGACCCGCTCTTACTAGGTGATAGTGGTACGCGGTTAGATCTTCGTGAGGAGCTCCATCTGCGATTGGCTGGCCTAGGTGTACGGCCTCCTTCGCTCTGTCCCAACCGTCACGTGAGACTTTGATGCGCTCTCGCTCCTTCAGTCTTTCCTCAGTTTCCGCGGGTGGATCAGTTGGCCCTGCCATGCAGACCTGGACCAGATATGGCTCGCGAGTCCTAGGCGTGAGCTGACAGCTTTTGCCAACCCGAGAGGGTTCCTCAGCCGCGATAGTATGGAAGTTGCGGATGCGAGGGCGGATGGATTCACCACTGGGCGCTAGGTCGCGACCAGTATTGTTGGATGGCGAGTCGAGGGTTCTCGGGCTTGAGACGGACTCGGAGTCCGATTCGCTGAGATCGATCTACTCGGGGAAGTGCAAGATTCCTGCCTTGTTGGCGTGGAAGTGGAGGCTCCCGAACGTCAAGCTGACGCTTTTCTCCAGCTTGCTGAACACCGGGCGCGATTCCGGCGAGTGGGGCGTGATGATGATCGACCCGAAGCGGATCGGTTCCGCTAGAGTCGAGGTTCCGGGGCTCCAGCTGAAGGTTGGTGATGATGAGGCCGAAGACGCCGTAGATCCAGCGCCCGTCGTTCCCACAGACGGCGCCAATTGTCGATTAGTCATCTCAACAAGTCCATCGGATGATCCGGTAGGGTTTCTATTAAGAGAATGTATGGACGCTGGTGACGATCGTCGGCAAGCAGGGGGCACGATTTACCCAGGTTCGGGGCCCTCGTAGAGGTAAAACCCTTACTCCTGCTCTTTCGATATGTATTACGAGTAGAGTGGGATTTGTCCATCCAAATGATGGAAAGATATACTCTGGGACCTCTCGGTGATATCACATCGACATCGCTTGCAAGCACGTGACTAGGTCACAAGGATGTCATATCACGGAAACGATAAAAGAGTACTTGTCGGTAACGAGATCGAACAAGGTATGGGTGATACCAATGATCGTATCTCGGACAAGTAAAATATCGCGAGACAAAGGGAATAGTCACAACGTTGATGGTTCACACGATCACGAGAGTCATCGTTGAATATATAGGAATCATAACGGATCTCCAGATCCCACTGTTGATTATTGATCAGAGAGGAGTCTCGATCATGTCTATGTTATTCGCGAACCGTAGGGTGACACACTTAAGGTTCGATGACGCATTTGAGAGGATACGGAATATCGGAGAAAAGTTTGGACAACACCGGAATTGTTTCTGGGAATATTGAAATAGTTCAAGGTTGTATATGTTAATGTTTGATTAACAAATAGATCAAGGGGGTAAGTGTTAATGTTTGTTAATAGGATTAACAAATATTAAAATAAATAAATAAAATTGTTTTATTTATTTATTGAAGAAAACCCTTGGAATTTTGAGTGGGAATTGATGAGAGAATTTGTGGGTTGAGTGGAGACTCCACCCACATGATGAGGGGAGAGGTGGAGGCACCAAAATTTCGTGGATGCCTCCCCTCCTATAAATAGAGGGCATGCAATCCCTCTCCCTCACACACTTGATGTCATCTCCATCTCCATCCTCCCGCTGATTCACCTCATGTTCATGCGTTTGGCGAAGCCCTGAACGAAGTTTTCTCCACCACACCACGCCGTCGTGCTGCTTGTTTCCGAGGGATCCTCTACTTCCGCGCCCCGCTGGATCGAGGGAACAGAGGTCGTCATCAACCGTACGTGTGACCGATCATAGAGGCACCGCCGGATTGCGGTGCACCTCTTCTCGCTATCGGGATCGGTGTGAGTACGACTACGCCAACAACGAGAGTTGATCTCGTAACTCTTTGTGTCTTTATGTGTTCTCCTTAACCCTCTCTTTGCCCGTTGCACTTCGTCTCCTAGATTAGATATTGGCCTTTCGGGTGTCTCCCGCGTAGGAATTTTTTTGTTTTCTATGCAACGACCCCTTCAGATAGGATGTTGTGGAAAATTAAGAGAACTTGTTTAATATGATTTAAAGGTGTGGATGATGAGACCACAGAGGGTCTGTGGTTTTTGTCTCGTTCATGCCCCTAGGAGCGAGTTCTCGTCTTGGAGCCAAGACTAACTGTGCATCCACACGGGGATTGGATTCCCCTCGGTCTCAACTTGCCTAGTTTGCTCCATGAGTTGCCTAGTTCGGGCTTTCCATTTGGATTTGCGGGGATATTAAAAATACTTTTGAAACTAGGATGTGGGGATGTATCGGCACTCTGCGGGTAGGTAACCGTCGAGCATTGCGCACAACGATAGAGACCGATAGGAGATGGCCACTCCGTATTGGTGGTCCATCTCTACTCGGAGCGACTCATGGAATAGGCAAAGCAAGGGAAATGTCGTGGTCAACCTCCCTCTGTCGGCACTTCCCGGACTAGTGCTAATCATGTGGCATTAAGAGTTGGTTGGTACGTGTGGTTAAAGTTGTACACCCCTCCAGGGTTAAATATTTTTGAAAAGTCGTGTCCGCGGTTAAGGACGGCTTGGTGACGGATTCTGTGATTAGATAACTTGAACGAAATGACTAAAACTTGTTGATAACGAATGAAGGATGCCTCCTCGGAGATGCCGAGAGGGGTTACCTTGTAGCATGAGTTACCAGAAAAACTTGAGGTGGTGATCTTTAGAGCGCGAGGTGCTGAAATGATATTGGTGGATTAAAAAGATGATGATATCAGTAGTTGAGTAGCTTTCTCATCTGTTTTCAAAATACTCCATGAGACGTGCTATTCCTTCCTCAACCTGGAAAACAATGATGTCTTTATGCAAAATAACCTTCATAACTCTTTCTAAAAGAAGCAGATATATAATAGGTTAACTAAGTCTTGTTGAGTACCTCCCGTACTCATGTTTGCTTCAACTTGGTTCAGGTGGAGTTCCTCACATCGATGGAGTTTCAACGTGGACATCGACGAGTAGTTCAGGGTTCCCAGGTAGCAGCCTGGAATCTATGGGATGGGACGTCGCCTTATGTTGCGGCCTCTTAGGCCTTTTTGGTTCTTATTGATTAGCAACATAATTTGCCTTCTGTTGTCTGATGTAATGTTGGGTCGTCTGACCTCTGGTTGTAACCTATACTCTAGTAACACCTGTTTAATACAGCTTCATGTCTAGAGTGCTGCTTTGATCGGTTGTTGGTTTCGAGCTCATTGTTATATAGTTTTGGCTATGCCTGCATAGTTGTCGCAGTCGAGGGGTTGTGGAGCCGATGATCCATTTCCGAGCACGCCTGCCGATGTGATTCGGCCTAGGGCCAGGTAACCCCAGTAACCCTCGATTGTTGTTGCATTTTCTGGACACATAGCATCTCTGTATAGCTTTGGTCCCGTTCCTTCAGTTTCATTCGATTCGTGGACGCTTTGGTATGCATAGTTGGTTATGACTAGCATGGACACAAGGAGTAGTAGTACCGAGGTGATCCGACCTACGTGCCGATGAATCCGGTCTGCCTGCCGTTGTTTGTTGCGGCCGGGGCTGGTAACCCTGAAGCCCTTGTAGGTCCATGACTAGGAGCACATAACAGTATGTATATCTTGGGGTCCGGGGTCGTGACAAGTCATGGTATCAGAGCAGGAATGCCTGTAGGAAAAACCTTACTGCTTGGTCGATGTTGAGTCTAGTGTTTATGGAAACTATTTTGAAACTTCAAATTGATTATGAAAAACCTTCTTAGGATTCTTTTTACTCCTTATCTGGTATCGCTCTAACTCTGGGTCACCGTACCTGTTTTGATTTGAAAAAGTTCTAAGTCGTTCAAAACTTAGGTGCCTTCTTTAGCAAGGACATCTGTTACCCAAGTTGACCTAGTGTTCAGTTTCTAGAGTCGTGTGTGTTCCATATTCCGTTATCCCTTAAACTTGGAGATTCCCTTCCATTCATAATCTCTCAAAGTTGTATGGATTCCACATTCTTCCATGTCCTAAAGCCTCAAATCCTGAACCTCAAGAACTGCTTCCATCTCGAATGTATTCCTTGTTTTTTTATAAGGTACTTTCGGAGCTACGTATGATTTCTGGAAAATACTTCGTGATTGTTATTCGTAGTGTCCTTCAAGGCACTAAGATAGTAGTTACCCCTTTCTCAATGTTTTAATCCTTGGACTTGAACCGAAGGTCCCGGAATGTGTTCAATCGCGGTGGGTTGAATCATGTGGTTTATAACCATGTGATGTTCACGCCATCAGCACATGATGCTAAACTTTAACCCAAGTTCTGTTAGTTTGGATCCTGAGGAATCTGTTCTACCTTGGAATGGCTAGGCAATTCCAGCTCTCATAGCCATAGGCTTTCTCCTGGAACCAAAAGGGATCACAACAAGAGTGATCATCCTGAATTCCACATCTTCGTTCTTATCCCAGATATACCAATTCTTTGCATGGGTTTCTTTGCATGGGTTTTACAAATGAGTATGACTCTATGCAATCAACGGGATCTTAGGAATCCTCCTGAGCATGATTCCACCCTTCAGTTGCTCTCAAATCTCTAACCGTTGTTTTGGACACCAAGTTGCATATGTGTGTTGGATTCTTCCAATGCATTTTCTCTTGTATTCCGTCAAAACATTCCACCTTGGGATGTCAGGAGAAACAAACTCCAGTGCCTCATTCATCTCTAGAACCATTTCAAAGTTTTGTAATCCACAGATTAAAGAAGTTCCATTGGTTTCTATTCTGTTCCACCTTCGAGTATCACACTCTTACATATCAAGAGGCTATGTTCAATTTCATGGCTTTGTTGATGAAGTGGTGCTCCTACACGTTTTGACTCACCCTTCCTCCAAGATTGAATGCTTGAGAATGTTGTGTGTGCATTGATTTGTGTATCAGTTATTCTTAGCAATTCCTATTGCCGTGAAAATTCTGAGGAACATCTGTATCCTTCTTAGCACTACTGGTCACTGGTCTCTACTTAAAGTTGACCGTGCTACCAAATCCGTTCATTCCGGTGCACATCATCGGTCAAAGAGTTAGGTTCATACCAAAGTTCTCAAGACCATATCGGTTGCTTTGAAACGCAATACTCCTTTCAAACTCCGAGACATATCGGTAGGTTGTGATATTCTGGTTGTCTTTCTAGAAGTATCACCAGGTTGTTACCTGACCGGAATGTCTAAGCAAGGGGTAATTTGAATTGTTCCCTTCTCCAAGATACCGTGCTAGATACCCTGGACTAGTAGGTTGAGCTCAAATAATAACTTGGAGAGTTGAAAGACCAAAGCTCCGCCTAACTTGATCCTTTGTTAAGGGATGTCTAGTTTTCCTCATGTTGAAGCTAAATAGTATCTCCTTCGTGGACATGCTACCATCTTACCTTGATTTGATTTGGGCTATCGTCAGATCAAGTCCAGATTCAAGGACTATCTCGATGGTGTTTTACTCGTGGTGTTTTGTTGAGTACACCTTCATGTCCTCTGGTCTGACCAATAATCTGCCTAGTTCATGTATCATATGAATCCCTCTTCTTGGAGTGTTCTGATAAGCGTACTGTCGAGCCCATCGATGACATTCCTATTTCTCCAAGTTGCAAGAGGTTCATGTTGAACACTTGGCACTAATGTTGGAAACTTTCGAGAACCATCTTTGTGTCATCCCGAAGTTGTGTTCTGGATGTTCGAAGTAACCTACCCCGGTTCATATGCTTATGGTGAAAGTTGTCGCCACGGATCCGAGTAGATTTTCCTTGTTCCTCTAGGAATAATCCCTCGGTCATGCATGTGTGGTCTACTCTTGAAATGGTAGGTTGTTACCTCCATTTATTTGAAGAAGTTTGCACCCACCCCAAGCCACTGAATGATTGTTCGTGAAAGAGAAGAAGTCCAAAAACTTCGTTATCTTTGTAATCATCTTCACAACAAGGAATCTGATGTGTTCCTTCGCAAGTAAGCCATATAGGTGCAACCGTCCTTCATAAGTTGCTAATACATGAGTTCTGCAATCTCGCTCATCTTCTTGGGTGTGACATCGTAATACTTGTCTTGAGAATCTAGTAAATGTATTCCGTTGATAACCGGTGCAACCTTTTCAATTAAACATACCGAGTCTAAGTTATCAACCCACTAACCAGAGCTGAATCTCAAGCAGCAACGATGATTGGTTTCTCCCTCAAGCTTTTTGACTTAGGTCCTCTCGAAAATCCGGCAGGGTTGATGTTGTGGTTGACACAACTAGCCGGAAGGACTAATGTCATATCTCTTTGAATCGGTAAGAACAACCACTCTCCGTGAGGATTCTTACGTGGTTTATTCTAGGAGTTTCCCTCTCCGTTCTTCCAATCTGAAGTTTAACTTCCACTTGATGACCTATTGAAGGCTTAGGTAAGCTGGATATGGGTGTCGGGAACGTCAACAAGACCTTGGAACTTACCATGTCCAATGTCTCTCTACTAATCCCCCAAATCTTTGTTCTCGTGAAAACAAGTTCATCATGAGAACCATCTCTTGGTGTTTTGTGACCGCCATCGAACAGTTTATTTTTTTAAGTTGTTGATACTTGAAGTTCTGATCATCTCACACATTGTGTGAATTTGTCAGTCACTTCAGCCATGGGATCTTAACCATGTGGTAGATGTATAGTTACGTCCAAACCACAACAGGAAAAAGATTACTTATTACTTCTGGTGTTTCAATCCCTGTTGGGTATTCATCCTTACGGTGTGACCAAGAATTCCTCCTTAATTACGGTGTTCCAACATCCTTTGGTTACTCATATTCTGCCGTGAAGTAACATTCCGATCTTTGACAAAGTTTTCAATAAAATTTGACGGAATGAAAGTTCCTTCATCTTCCGTGTCCTGGACACATGATTCCATCGTGTTTTTGTGTTCTCTCTCGTCTACGGATATTAGTTTGTGGTATCCAAGACCATCCTCTCCATCTTGGTATTCTACTTCGAAGAAACCTCGATGTCATAAGTTGTCCAACCTTTCTTTACCAAAAGGATTAAAAGTCTTGTGCAAAGCTCATATTCTAAATCCTTCCAAAAAAATAATCGTCCGCAAACTTCAAACCATCTTTTATTCATTCCGTTACCTTGATGTGTTTCATGCGTGTTAACTTAAAAGGTTCTTTATGAACATTCCTGTCACGAGTTGACTGTGAGATACTCGATCTTCGTGAAGATCATTTCCTAAGAGTTTTCCCTCCACCTAAGGTGTAGCCGCTGGATACCTTTATAAGTGCTACGGATCAACCTCTTGGATAAGAGAACCGTAAGGTTCGAGAAGATCGTTCAAAACCGGTGTTCCTTCTTTCTTCTCCTTCGGGAATCTCGGGACGAGATTCTCGTAAGGGGGGTAGATTTGTAACATCCCAAATTTGTTAAATTACGGTGTGTGGTGTTGTGCTCATCTCATACATGCATGGAAACAAAAATTTAATCATGTTTTAACCAATTTAATTTGTGAATTTAAATTGGTTGAGAAAATAGCTATTTTTTTAAATAATACACTTTTTAATAGAAAGTAAAAAAATAATACGCGAAATTTACAATTTTGAAAAATATTGGGCAGTCGTGTTCCGCGAAGGCGACTAGGGCCCTGTCGCGTTGCAAGACCTCGATTGGTCAGCCGACACCACGTGGCGCGCGCGGATAGGCCGGGACACGCCGACGCGCTTGTCGCCGTGCGCACGGGCCAGTCGCGTTCGGCGACAACGACTGGCTGGCCAGTCGTGCTCTGGCACTGCGAGTGGGCCAGGTAGTCGCAGTGGCAGACCGCGATAGGTCCCAGACGACAGGCCCAGCCGCGCCACGCCTTCTTCTTCCCCCCGCGCGCATTCTTCTTCCCTCTCCCTTTCTTCTTTTTTCCTCCTTCTTTCTTCTTCCTCTAAGCAAGTTCTTGCTCGAATTTTTCTAGCATATTGGACCAACAAAAACTCGATTTTCCACCGTAGTTGGATTGTAGAGGGCTAGAGGAGGCAAGGGAACACTCGATCCCGTGATGAGCTAGCTTGTGGTGGTTGTTGTGGTGGAGGTGGTGCTTGGGGTGGTGGAGATTGCAGCAATGGTGGTGGAGCTTCTGTTCGCGATGCTGTCCGTGGGCTGCGTTGCCGTGGTGTTGCTGCGCTGACCCGACAACGACTACTTGAATTGTCACGCTTGAAGGGTATGATTTCAGCCCATAGGACCATTGGAGAAACCGGTTAATTGGCAGGACGCGATTAGGGTTTATCCCTTTTGCAATGAACATTGCGTACGCTGAAGAGCCGGATGCGGTTATACGTTGGAGTTGGGGCTCGGCAGTGCTAGCATCTACGTACCGTGCTTTGTGCAAGGGTTGCTGCCTCTCAGAGAAGAATTCAGCTCTGCTAGGGTGCCCTATTTTCCTGCAGTTGTGGTCGTGGGAGAGGTTCTCTATAGGACGGCCAATCCTACGGTTGGAGGAGCCTTTTGGCGTCGACGAGATGTTTGACGCGGATTACATCGACATGCCTAATTTCTATATGATCTGGACCTCTTGCAAGGTATGTATTTTATCGTTTATTCGTACATGGCTTTGCAAACATTATGCGTACTAATATTTATTTTTCCACAGAGATCCTATGCACATGAGCAGACAAAATGTGCGTACACAGCTCTAAACGAGCAATTCGATGTGTACACTTTGGTTATCTGGGAGCCGTATAGTAACGAAGCCATCTCTGCTAGATACCCGGAGGCATGTCTCACTTGTGCGAGAGGGACCGGGACTACTGGATGACAAAGGCGAAGATCATCTTTTATGTTTGCGTGGAGGAGATGTCCCAACAGAGGGTTATGCGCCAGTTTGGACTTCTACAGTTGGAGATTCCTCCCCCTCCTGATTGTCCCGTGCCAAAAATTATCCACGAGTACGTATATTCTATCTATTCTTTCGTATTATTTCCCATTTTTCCATTACGAAGCATAACTGATATGTCGAACCACAACGTATTATTTCACACATTTTAGCAACACGAGGAAAGGAGTTACGTGGACGGAGGCTCAGTGGCTACAACGGCTTTCCTGTTATGTGAACGATTGGCACGCCTCCTTGACACGTCGCTGGGACGAGACCGCTCCATTTGATGCAACTATATTCGACTGCTATTTGGACAGGTACATGGCATCAACACGGATACGTATCATGCATCACCCTCATCCGGACCAGATACCGGCCCCTACTGCATTTGATACATATCCAAGTCATGATACTTCAGGATCCAGACAGTACGCGGTAATATATATTCTCGTTACCTAATGCACCGACTCCCTTATTACCTCTTTATGCATCTAGTTTATTTCATACTTTCTGTGAAAAACAGGCGCAGCTAATAGATGAGCTTCGGACCGAGTGTGCCCATTATGCACGCTCGCTTTCTTCTGCACCGCTTATGATCAACCGTACCCATCACCAGAACTGGGTGACGCGCTTAGAAGGGAGGCTAAAAGGTATCTGGGAGGCTATCACGTGCACCCGGAGTTCAGACTTGTTCAACACCACCATGTACCGCGCCCCCGCCTCGGTTCAACCAGTCGCAGCGCCGCTCCATGGATCATCCAGAACCACCGCCGGAACGTCATCAGCCGCGTCCTCGTGTACCACCACAACAGATGTTTAGGCCACCGGGTCTAGGTGAGGCTGGAGGTTTGTCTTGGCAACAGCAGCAGCAGCACACGGATAGTACACAACAAGGTACGTACGCATACCTTTCAATTCCATTTTGTTACCTAAAAATTGAGCCGTACGTATATATTTAATAAGTACTTACCTCCACCTCTGCAGGACTATTTGGGCAGACTGGATCCGGATCCGGGTGGCAGACTGATAGCGGATCCTTTGATTTTAGGAAGACTCAGGACGCGTGGCTACACAGTAACTTTCAGCAGACACAGATTCCCATACTCCAGACGCCTCCATCACAGGGCCCTACTATGCAGACGCCTCCACCATTCCCCACACATGCTACACAGGATGCAGATGATCCACATGATGGAAGCTTCACAGTTCCTCGTGAAACTAGGGCACCCCACAGGTATGAGTGGTCGACTACCGTACCACGCCCCCCACGTGAAGGTCGGCGACGCAGGAGGGAGTGCTATCTTCGAGTAGTGCATATTTATCTACATATGTATGAGACATATTTATCTACCTATGTATGAGACGACCTATGTATGAGATATATTTATCTACCTATGTATGTGTGAAATATTTAACTTCAAAGTTTCATACACAATAAGATAGAATTGAAATACGTTGCCGCCATTTTTCTCCCTCTCAGGTCCTCCCGCCTTTTTTCTCCCGCCATTTTTTTCCTTCCATCGTCTCCCGCCATTTTTTTCCCGCCACTGTCTCCCGCCAATTTTTCCCCACCAACGTCTCCCGCCATTTTTTCCCGCCACCGTCTCCCGCCAATTTTTTTCCCACCAACGTCTCCCGCCATTTTTTTCCCGCCACCGTCTCCCGCCAATTTTTTTCCACCTACGTCTCCCGCCATTTTTTTCCCGCCACCGTCTCCCGCCCAGTTGCCTGCATACCATGCCTATATAAACCCCGACATTCTTTCTGATGGATGTGTGTGTTGTGTATTGAACTTACAGTAATGGCTGATAGTGGTAGTGGTGGTCTCGACCCATATAGCTCATGGTGTATTCTATACCATGCGGGAAAAGGTTCTTGCACCAATAGGAGGGAGGGTGAACCGCCGTTAGTTTTACGGGCCTAATGACTGAGTCGTCCCACACTGATGCTCTGGGGGGAATTTAGCCAGATATCAACTCCCGCCTAGATCCACCGATGAAATTAGGAGTGAGCTATTGAGGTGGCATCATAAGTGGTGCAGAATAGTTGAGCTAAAAAAATCGAGTCGGGGCTTCGGGGTATGTCAATCTTCAATACTAGCGATAAGATACGTTTTTCCAACGAGGCCTATGCACTTCATGTTCAGGTAATCGATTTACGAGTTTACATCATGTTCAAATCGATTTTCATCGTTCTAATTTATGTTTTCGCTTTTATTCTCAATGTGCAGCACTGGCCTGCCAACGCAGAGTTCCTGAACAACAGATCACGCACTATGACTGGATGAGCATACTCTTTGGACCATTTCCACGAGGGTTTCCAGAAGACAACCGCCACGCTCATTGGATCCTTAACACAATATCAAAGGGGAAGACTGGTGCCGCATCAAAGGGGAAGAGTGACAGCGAAGCAAAGAGGAAGAGTGGTGGCGCATCGAAAGGGAAGAGTGCTGACACATCGAAGGGGAAGAGTGGCGGCGCATCCAAGACAGTTGATGATGGCAACAGTGATGATGACTATACGCCGAGAGGTGTAGCTAGATTTAAGGCTATGTGTAAGCGTTCTAGTTCATCAAAAGCCGTAGCTGATGAAAACAGTGATGACGACTTCATGCCTCCATCACGAACACGTGGGAGAGCAAAGTGAAGTCGGCGTGTAAAATTAGTTTTCCCTTTTGCGTATTGTATTGTTTCAAATTTTAATTCAGTACTGCTTTCCATGTAAAATAATTTTCCTTGTTGCAAGATAATTATAGGAATTTGCAATTAACCGGGTTACCAAAGGTGGAGAAGAAAAAAATTGCACCCAAAATTTTTGGTACATGTCGCAGTGGGGGACAACGACTGGTCCCTAACAGCGATTAGTCAGTACTCGCACTGCGCCACTTCGACTGGGGCCCTGTCGCCCTCTGCCACCTCGACATGTACCAATCGCGGTCCGCCACTGCGACTGGGGCCCTGTCGCAGTGCGCCAATGCGACTGGGGCCCTGTCGCAGTGCGCCAATGCGACTGCCCAATATTTTTCAAAATTCTAAATTTCGCGTATTATTTTTTTACTTTCTGTTAAAAAGTGTATTATTAAAAAAAATTAGCGAGAAAATATCCACAAAAACTACTTAAAGTGGGTTTCAAAATTTTGTGCTAAAAATAATTTAATTTCACCAAAACAAAACATGGTGAGGTTGCATTTTTGACAAGGTTTCCAAATATTATTTTTGCCAAATTTTCTGTTTGCAAAAAAGCTCTAAAAACAATGTTTTATGTGTTGTTTCATTTAAGAGAAGGACCTCTATGTAAATTCGGTTTTCTTCTAGGGGGTTTTCCCGAAAACCGAACCGGTGTCGTCTTCCTCCTTTGCCAGGAGGTAAGCAGGCTGCTCGCCGGCGGCCGTGCCACCTCCTGCTTCGCCCCGCACGGATAAGAAGCCGCGGAGGGTTCCGTGGCCCTCTTCTTCTCCTCCTCGTCGCCTCACGGTCCCTCCCTCTCTTTGTCCCTGCCCCGAAGAACAAACCCTAACCCGATGAACCTCCGGTCGTCGCCATCACTGGAGGCCTCCCCGCGGCAAACCAAGACCACCGATGGCCTCGCTGTCCTCTTCTCGTCCACCTCAAGCACGCACGCAAGGCGGGAGGGCTGGAATCGACTACAGCACCCGTTTCTTCCCCACGGCCGGCGGGAGTTCTCGCCGTCGATCCGCCGCCGTCCGGCCTTCCCTCGCCGCCTCGAGCCCGTCACAAGCTCCACGGTGAGCCGCGGCACTTCAGGGTGCTCTCCTTTGTCCCCCCTCTATTCCTCCCTATCACTGTTGCTCGCCGCCGGCCGCCACAGGGTGCGCTCGGCGCCGTCTCTCCGGCGACCTATAGAGGCTGGCGCCGCCACCTTCTAGTTGGCCTCGCTCCACTCTTTCGAACGCACCCTTCCGCTCTCAAAACGGTGGCCAGAAACGTCCCCGGCGACCACAACCGTGGAGGTCCGGCCGGTTGCTGACGTCGCGGCGTGGGCCACCTCTGTCAGCCGGTTTTCTTTTTTAGAAAATAATCAGAAAATGTTTAAATTGACACGTGGGCCCTCTACTGTGTAATTATTCCAGAAAATGATTTAAACTTAAAAATTGAATAACTATTAAAATATCAATCAGAAAAATAAAATAAAAATATGGGAATGCTCAGAAAAATATACTCTATCTGAATATATCATTCTCATACATGTTTGACAAAGTTCAAAAATGAGCATTTATTTAATGTTGTATAATCATTTAAAATAGAGAAAATAAGTTTGTATTCAATAAAATTAGAAAATTAAAAGTTTTATACCAAATGCTCAAAATGACAAATGCAATCTAGTTATTATGTTTTCAAACCCATTTGAGCACTTTAAATTGTACCCGCTTTGAGAATTGTCCGAAGTGCCCCTGCGGGGTCTCTTTTGGGATAAATTCAGTAAAAATGATTAACTGTCATACGAACCCTAGCAACCCAACGAACATGTTTAGGGCATTATTTCAGTGCATTAACTTGCTCATGCATACATATTGCACAATGCATCTATGCCATGTTTGATTGTTGTTCTTCTTTTCGGTGTTGTTCCCCCTCGCTAGAACCCGACCCCAAAGTGAAGGCCAGCAACTCCATGGCGAATATTTGATCTTAACCGACAAGTCAAGCACTTATTCCCTGAAGACTTTATCTGGTTTTCTTGAAGAAAGGCAAGCATAACCTCTTATCTGCCCATATATGGTTTCGAAAGACTTTTTGACTCTCGTACAATGCATTCGATTCCAATCTATCTTGTGTTAGTAGTTAGAGTTTTCCTATATTATGCATAGCCTAATTATCCTGATCCACTACTCCTAGCAGCCATAGGTTTGATTGTGTTCATCGCCAAAGCCTTAAATATGTTGTGCTTAGTCATGCATGCTTGTTATCTCTGCTCCATTTGGTTGATGAATCAGAGTTGTGAATGAATATAGTATGATAGGATGTTGTGGAAAGTTAAGAGAACTTTTTAAATATGATTTAAAGGTGTGGATGATGAGATCACAGAGGGTCTGTGGTTTTTGTCTCGTTCATGCCCCTAGGAGCGAGTTCTCGTCTTCGAGCCAAGACTGAGTGTGCATCCACACGAGGATTGGATTCCCCTCGGTCTCAACTTGCCTAGTTTGCTCCATGAGTCGCCTAGTTCGGGCTTTCCATTTGGATTTGCGGGGATATTAAAAACACTTTTGAAACTAGGATCTGGGCATGTATCGGCACTCTGCGGGTATGTAACAGTCGAGCATTGCGCACAACGATAGAGACCCGACAGGAGATGGCCACTCCCTATTGGCGGTCTATCTCTACTCGGAGCGACTCATGGAATAGGAGAAGCAAGGGAAAGTTCGTGGTCAACCTCCCTCTGTCGGCACTTCCCAGACTAGTGCTAATCATCTGGCATTAAGAGTTGGTTGGTACGTTTGGTTAAAGTTGTACACCCCTGCAGGGTTAAATATTTTCGAAAAGTCGTGTCCGCGGTTAACGACGACTTGGTGACGGATTCTGTGATCATATATAACTTGAACGGAATGACTAAAACTTGTTGATAACGAATGAAGGATGCCTCCTCGGAGATGCCGAGAGGGGTTACCTTGTAGCATGAGTTACTGGAACAACTTGAGGTGGTGATATTTAGAGCACGAGGTGCCTAAATGATATTGGTGGATTAAAAAGATGATGATATCAGTAGTTGAGTAGCTTTCTCATTTGTTTTCAAAATACTCTATGAGACGTGCTATTCCTTCCTCAACTTGGAAAACAAAGATGTCTTTACGCAAAATAACCTTCATAACTCTTTCTAAAAGAAGCATATATATATAATAGGTTAACTAAGTCTTGTTGAGTACCTCCCGTACTCATGTTTGCTTCAACTTGGTTCAGGTGGAGTTCCTCACATCGGTGGAGTTTCAACATGGACATCGACGAGTAGTTCGGGGTTCCCAGGTAGCAGCCTGGAATCTATGGGCTGGGCCGTCGCCTTATGTTGCGTCCTCTTAGGCCTTTTTGGTTCTTGTTGATTAGCAACATAATTTTCCTTCTGTTGTCTGATGTAATGTTGGGTCGTGTGACCTCTGGTTGTAAGCTATACTCTAGTAACACCTCTTTAATACAGCTTCATGTCTAGAGTGCTGCTTTGATCGGTTGTTGGTTTCGAGCTCATTGTTATACAGTTTTGGCTATGCCTGCATAGTTGTCGCAATGGAGGGGCTGTGGAGCCGATGATCCATTTCCGAGAACGCATGCCGATGTGATTCAGCCTCGGGCCAGGTAACCCCAGTAACCCTCGATTGTTGTTGCATTTTGTGGACACATAGCATCTCTATATAGCTTTGGTCCCGTTCCTTCAGTTTCATTCGATTCATGGACGCTTTGGTATGCATAGTTGGTTATGACTAGCATGGACACAAGGAGTAGTAGTACCGAGGTGATCCGGCCTGCGTGCCGATGAATCCGGTCCGCTTACCGTTATTTTTTGCGGCCGAGACTGGTAACCTTGAAGCCCTTGTAGGTCCATGACTAGGAGCACATAACAGTATGTATACCTTGGGGTCCGGGGTCGTGACAAACACCCACTGGTTCCATTGAATTTTGGTTAGGGATACAAATTCCCTACCATGCACCTGTTTTTCAGTAGCATATATTACTATATGTGTGTTTAGTACTTTCCACCAAGGAAAATAGTTGATTTCTCTACTTGTTTGATTGAAGTGTTTAGTAATGCTTTGTGACTACTGGTATGCTATTAGAAAACTCCTGTTGTTATGCTATTTTCTAGCTATTTTTATCTCTTGGGTTGTTTGTGTTTTAGAGTGTGTCTTATGACTTGTTGCAATTGACTGAGCTACTGGTTTGTTTGGTTATATTTATGATTGAGTGATTCTTTAGTATTTGTGTAGACATAAGCTTAGTCAATAACTATCTTGTTCATCTGTGATTTGCTTTGCTAGTTGGAATTGTCTGAGGGTTTACTTTAGCACGAGCATTGTACTAGTGTTATGGTTGTGATTAGTATTATTTAGTTATCTATTTTATAGGTTAGTGGTAAACTTGTTTGGTGATGCTTGCTTGTGGTGTTGTTAATACCCACTGCCATGGGTATTGCTTTGAATGTTTGTTATTTCCGTAGTAGCCTCACCCTTGTGACCACAAGCTATTTTTATCTTCTTAAATGTCTTGGCATGAGAGTGGTACACCCACTCCACCTATGATATTTAGGATGTGGGATATGGTTTCCCAACCATGAGTATTTTAGCAATAGCTTTTATCCCATGAGTGTTTGTGAGGCAGTTTTCTCGTTAACCTTTTTGCGTGATTGCATTGGTATAAGTTTGCTTGCTGTATGGTTGCTTTGTACTTTTGATTGCCTTCATTGTTTCTGAGTGTGTGTTCTTTATTTCTTTTTGTACGACGTTAGAAAACGAAGAAGAAGAAGAAGGAGTTGTAGAGCTGTCTGTCAAGTTCAAGCTACTTCAAAGCCAGGGACACAAAGAGTATCAAGGCAAGCCATCCCGATGCTTGCTACTGCACTTATCATTAGCTATCATGCATGTTTTACTACTGAGAGTTTTACAAAAATTTGATTTCCAAAACTATTTTTGAGTGACTACTACTATTATTAATATTATATAAGGTATTATTATGCCACTAGTTGAAACTTGGTGTTACCAAGCCCATAGCCACCATTTGGTATTTATTACCACCAAAATTAGTCCCTAAATGGACACCTTAAAAATATGTTTTTGCAAAACAAAGGCTTTATGGAAAACCTTGTGGAAAGGCGAAGCCTTATCCACAGGAGGAATTGTGAAGTGGTCATTTTTGGGGAAAAAAGGTGTTTTCAAAAATGACACATAACCTAGTCTTCACCGGACAACCTTTATCGTACTTCCACTCTACCCCAACATGGGCACGGTGGTTAATTTGAAACTTGTTTTTGTTAGTGTGTGTTCTATCTCAATTTGCTATGAGGGGATGGACTCCCTCGAACCGAATTGTCGCCAAGTTATGAAACGTGTGACATACACAGTGAGGGATTAAGTTCTCCTCTGGGTGCGACAGTCGGGTCTCATGTCATGGCGAGGTGGGACCTGATGCCGGGAAGCACAAACCCAACTGAAGAGATAGTCATATACTAGCTTGAACATAGTGAATGGTTAGGATCAATCATCTGATGTTTACATACTGTTGTTACAGTTCGTGGTTGTTCACGGGGGATGTTCTAGATCTTGTGGAATGTGTACACCTCTGCAGAGTCAAACTATTCTAAATAGCCGCGTCCTCGGATATGGACAGTTGAAAGGCCATGTATCTAGCATTGTGTCAATGTTTTCAAAAAGGGAGTTTTGAAAAGGAGTTGGAACTTGTGAATTATTGAAAAGGAGGAACTTTGTACCAATGAGGTAAAGATGAAGAAAATCCGGAAGTTGTTTTACAAGAAGTTTTGCAAAGAAAATCTTTCTTTTCTAAACAAAAACTGGAAGTTGTTTTCCAAGAAGTTTTGCAAAGAGAAAACTTTCTTTTTAAAAAAGTTTTACAAAACCTCTTGTACATGTGATATCTACAAGAGAACGAAAACCATATTATTTTCTTTTGAACTATCTTCTTCAACAAAGATACATATTTTTTCCAAATCAACTATGATGTATCCTTCATATATCATGGGTAGTGAACCCTATGTATAGCCTACCTATTCCACCATATAAGCATACTTGCATTCTTTAAGCTTCATGACAGGTGTCTTGCTGAGTACATTCAAACGTACTCATATTGGTTTCGTCCCTGGTATTTACTTGCCAGACTTTGAGGAGGAGCCTCAGGAGGAGATCTACAAGGAGGAGTATTGTACTGATGGACTTGCGAACTAGGATCGTCTCCCGGTCAGCAGCCTATACGTTAAGGCTTGACTTGGGCTCTACTACGTTGTGTGTTGTTTGTCTTTCGTTGTGTGTGTTGCATGTTGCCCTACGTGGCAGTTGTGTTAGCCGTGGTCATGTGACCATGTCCCTTTTGCAAGACCTTTCTATAATCGTGTAATGGATAATGTATATGCATGCCAACTTGATATGTTGTTCACGACTGGTGTGATCTGGGATCATGAATGTATGCATATCGGAGGTCCTTGAACAGTGGTTCAGGGGGACCTTACATAAACTTTGAGGGTGTCCTAGAATTTATGCTTTGCTACCACACGAAGGACTAGCTGGATACAACGTTATTATGTTTTTCTTTATGATTGAAACAACTGTATCACTTTCAATGTTTCATTATTCATTTTATTTTGTTTGTGTTTCTTTTCATGTGCAACATGGTTGCTAAGTTTACATTAGTTGAAATAATTTTTATCATGCCTTTGTTAAAGTACTTTGATCTTATCTTTACAATGCTTTTACACAACATTGATAAAGATTTATATTGGTTTCATGCCACCTCAAAAATTATTTTTTATCACTTACCTAGTCGATGATTGATATGTCTCAAACGTATCTATAATTTCTGATGTTCCATGTTGTTTTCATGAAAATTGCTACATGTTTTCTATACACTTTACATAATTTTTATGGATTTCCTGGGACTAACCTATTAACTAGATGCCACAGCGCCAGTTCCTGTTTTCTTCTATTTTTGGTTCTAGAAAAGTTGTTCTGGAAATATTCTCAAAATTGGACGAAACAAAATCCTAGGGTCTTATTTTTCTGTCACGTACATGGAGTCCGGAGGAGACCCGGAGGGGGGCCACAGGGTGGCCACACCATAGGGTGCCACGACCCCCCTTGGTCGCGCCACCAGGTGGTGTGGGCCCCTGGCCACCCACCGACATCGCCCTTTCGCCTATTTAAGCTCCTCCTAGGGAAAATCCTAAACACCCGAGCCTCCATCCATGAAAAGTTTCATACCCACCGTCATCATCAACCCTAGTTCGGGAGGGTTCTGAAGCTCTCTCCGGCACCCTGCTGGGAGGGGAAATCGTCATCGTAAGGCTCTACATCACCATGCCTGCCTCCGGAGTGATGTGTGAGTAGTTCATCCTAGAACTATGAGTCCATAGCAGTAGCTAGATGGTTATCTTATCCTCTTTATGCCACCATGTTTAGATCTTGTGAGCTTCCTAACATGATCAAGAACATCTATCTGTAATGCTACATGTTGTGTTCGCAGGGATCTGATGAATATTGAATGCTATGTCAAGTTGATTATAGATCTATCTTTTATATGTTATTTTTGATCTTGCATGCTCTCCGTTACTAGTAGATGCTTTGGCCAAGTTGATGCTTGTAACTGCAAGAGGGAGTATTTATGCTCGATAGTGGGTTCATGCCTCCTTTTCATCTATGCTTGAGTGAAAGAAACGTGACGGATGGGAGATGTGTTGTTGCCACCGGGAGAAAACAACGATGCTTTCATTGTTTAAATTGCGCACTTTACTTAATGAAATAATCTGTTGCTTGCAACTTAATACCCGAAGCCTGATTGGATTACGTTCTGAGGGTGGATTATTAGTCATAGATGCAGTTGGATAATAGTCTGTGAATTATGTTGTAATGCCCGCATGAATCTCATAGTAATCATCATGTCTTGCATATGCACTACGGTGCAGCATTTATTTCTGTCAATTGTCCAGCTGTAATTTTTTACCCAGCATGTTATCTATGTTTTATGGAGAGACACCACTAGTGAACTGTGGATCCCGGTCCATTCTTTTACACTGATAATACAAGCACTGCAAACACTGTTTTGTTTTCATTCACTTCAAACAAGCACCATTTTCCACATTATAATCTAATCCTTTGTGTTAGCAAAACGGGTGAGATTGACAACCTCACTGTTTCGTTGGGGCAAAGTATATTGGTTGTGTTGTGTGCAGATTCCACGTTGCTGCTGAGCCTGGTAGTGCGCCATGCCAACATCAGCTGTCATCAACCCTCAGAAGTGATTTCTTCCTCCTACTGGTCCGATTAAACCTTGGTTTTTTCACTGGGGGAAAACTTGCTGTTGTACTCTTCATACCATCCTCTTGGGGTCTCCCAACGAGCATGTGTTCTTACGTCATCAACCTTGTTTTCTGGCACCATTGTCGGGGAGGAAGAGGATTTCTGCAAGGTGAGTCTCTCACCTTTAATCTCTTTACTTTTTAATTGTTTTGCTTAGTTTATTTTATTTTTTCTTGTTTGCTTCTTTATATCAAAAACACAAAATACTAGTTCTTAATATAGTTGTTATTTCTGCTACCCCGCTTTTAGTTCATCATGTTGCTCCCTAAGTTCACCCTGAAAGACTTAACAATAGGTAGTGGTTCTATAATTGGAAAGGATACCATGGAAGAACTCTTTAATCATGTTAGCAAGAATAAAGATTTTGAGGATAGATCTATAGTAGAACTTGATCCAAATTATGAAGCAGTTGTAGCTTCTTTGGTTCACATGTTAGAGGCTAGGTTTGTTAACCTTAACCCCATATTGCAGCAAATGTTTCTTAACCTAAATGATGTTGAGGATATTGAAAAGAGATATTTTATTCTGGAAACTTTGCTTAAAGAATTTGGTGATGTTGCTATAGAAGCTAGGAAAGTTTTTGATTGTTTTAAGATGCTAGAGTCATGTGTAGATGTTATTGGTGCTCTTGAAAAACCAAACAAAACTTAACCTAAAAACGGGGAGGAAATCAAAATACCAATACCTTTTAAACTAGTAGGAATGCATGAATCTTTAGAGAAGAATTTTGATTGGATTGTTACTGAAAACCCATTTGATGAAAGTAGTGAACCCAAGAGTGTTGAGAGAGGGACATCTGAAACTTATATAGAATAAATACTATGCATTTTTTAGGAAGTTTCTGGTCTCAATTTGAATGCTTCTTCACTTGAAAATACTTGATTCTTGTTTTTTTGGCCTAGCTGAAAGGTGTTACAGAAAAGCACTTCTTGGGAGATAACACATGTTTTTATTTTTGCAATCTTTTCTTCTATTTTCTTTGAGTCAAGGTGTTTCTTACTTCTATAGTAACTCCTTTGTATCTTTAATTTCTCGTATTTGTTGTGCCAAGTAAAGTCTCTAGTGAAAAGTTGAAGTTAGATTTGGAATTCTGTGCAGTAACAGATTTTTGCTATCCATTGTTTATTTCGTATAAATTCACACAAAAATCAAACCGCCTGCAAATTTTTGTGCATGATCCTCAGCTCTTTCCGAAACTTTTTCTAGTTCTTAGTTTTCTGATCTGAACAACGTAAGTGCCTCAATAAATCGTCTTTACACACTATTCTGGTTTTGACAGATTCTGCCTTTTTTACTTTGCATTCTCTCTTTTACTATGTTGAGTGGATTTATTTGCTCGAAAAAACATCAGTGGCTATAGCTAATGTTTAGAAAGTATTGGTGATGCTTGTGTCGATGGAGAACATGTGAGTTTTTGATTATGCACTAACCCTCTAATGAGAATTACTTGGAGTTTGGTGTGAAGGAAGTTTTCAAGGGTCAAGAGAAGAGGGTGATATAATGCGATCAATAAGAGTGAAAAGCCTAATCTTGGTATGCCCCCGTGGTTCATCCCAGCAAATTCTAAGAAGACTCAAGGCATCCCCTTCTTCATCAGCAACTTATCAGGTCACTTCTAGTGAAACTATATTTTTATTCGGTCACATCATATGCACTTTACTTGGAGCGTCTTTTTGTTTTTTTCCTTGTCACAATAAACTTAGTTGGAACCCAACATTCTTGTGTGGGAGAGAGACACGCTCCGCTTTTTCATATGAATACTCGTTTTCCTCATTTATCATACTCGTATTCTTCGTTTTTCTTCTAGATGCTGCAAATCCTTTTAGCTCCTATTTTGCGTGCATCTCTTATTGAGAGCTGTAAGTTCTTGTAGAGTAGTAGTAGTACTATCTTGTTTCATTGATAAATCATTTGGAGAGTTTTTGTTTAGATAAAATGATTGGTGTTGGAAAGCAAAAAAATATTTCATGCTTATAATGGTGCAAAAGAAGCTTGTTTAGACTGTGACTAGACTTTATCACGTCATGTTAGATATTATTTTCATTCTATGCTTAGTATTTATTGATGTAGCATGACTTGTCTCAAATATCTGAGAGTGCTTAATGTGCCATTGAAAGAATCATGAGTTTTTTTTTATCACATCGAAGCATAATATTGTGGAATTCTCCTTCGAATGCTTTATTTGGTTGACCTGGCGCATGTGAAAGCTCATGATCCCTCTAATGATTTTGGTGATGATAACAACGCGGGTATCATCTCTCTAACAATATTGTTTAAGTATATGCAGCTGGCCTATCAGATGATTATTGAGAAATGCACTCAAAAAGTTCAAAGAGGAGTTCTAAAAATCATCTCTACTGCTACTGGAAATTTCAGCTGCTTTCCCCAGAATTTCCGGTGTGTATGGGGCGGAATATCCGGCCCTTGCACCGGAATATTCCGGCCCCTCTGGCCACTTCAAAACGACTAAGTACTTCTCCTACTACCCGTGCACAGAAGGTGGGGCGGATATTTGCCCGGTATATTCCGGGAAAATTTCCGGCCCTCTGGTCCTTAGCATTTTTTGGAGATTTCTCAGATGCCCGCGCACAGAGATGGGGGCGGATTATTGGCCGGAAATTTCCGGCCCCGGGTTATTCAAAAATCCTCCCCCCCCGGATTATTCAAATGTCCGGCCTGGTCCTTAGCAGTTTTTTGGCGCGATGCTGCTTCCCGCGCACAGAGATGGGGGCGGAATATTGGGCAGAATTTTCCGGCCCTGGAATATTCAAATTTCCGCCCCCCCCGGACATTTCAAATATCTGGCCTTGCTGGGCCAAAAATTTCCGGTGCTAACCCCGGAATATTCCGGCCCTGGCACACCGCAACGGTCAGAAATTGGAGGAGCCTATAAATAGCTGTCTTCTTCCTCTAGATAGCGAGTTCGTCCATTCCTCTCTCTCCTCCATTGTTGAAGAGCTCAGAATGGCCCAATCTCCCTCCTCCTCCAACCAAACTCGATGCCCTTCAAGGATCTCATGGAGGAGGACTAGATCTACCTTTCTACCAAGCCAAAAATTGTATTCCGACACCATACCTCTTGGGATCTTGTAATCTCTTGGTTGCTTTGTCATCCAAGGGAAACCCTAGTGCTTGTAGCTTCCACCTTGTAGCAAGATCTTCGGATCGTTGAGATCCTCCATCTCACTTGTGGAGTTGCCTCAACTACTTGTAAAGGTTTGGTCAACGCCTTCAAGTCAACCTCATAGTGGAAATGAGAATTTCCCTCACCGGAGAAGCTCAAGGAGAATAAGGTGTGCACATCCGTGCTATCGAGGAGCTCCTAGGTGGCTCCCCACCTCTCCAACGTAGACGTACTTCTTTTAAGAAGGAACTACGGGAAGCATATCCTTGTCTCCGTGTTTTTCACTTGTGGTTATCTTGTGCCTTGCATTTACTTCCGTTGCTACTCGTTATTTGTCACATAGGGTGTTTACTTAGTTGCACATCTAGATAACCAAGTTATTAACTTTACAAAGCCCCCACTAAAATTGAAAAAGACTTAAAATTTGTAGGTCACCTATCCCCCCCCTCTAGTTGACCTTTGTGTACTTTCAATTGGTATCAGAGCCTCGGCTCTTTTATCGGGCATAACCGCCTAAGAGTATCATGGTCAACGGAGATGATCCCGAATCTTCTAAGGAGGAGCTCTCCAAAATGGCTGACACTATAGCTAACCTAGAGACAATGGTTTGTACTATCCAAACCCAATTGTCCAAGGTTAGCTCTAGTGTAGGCTCGAAGGTTTCCTCCATCAAGAAGATGTTTGAGAACATGATGGGTAAACCTCAGGGGTCGTCGAACTCCCACGTCTCCGAGGAGGATAGTTCGGATGAGGAAACAATTCCGGACGACTCCCAAATCAAAGAGAACATTGCCAAAGCTAAGGCTAAAGCCGCACAAAAGGCTAAAGCCAAGGCAAAGGAGAGTTCCGGTGGCTCCAAGCCTCAAACGGCTAATGGTTCCGGGGTCCACGCACAAGTTCCACCTCCTCAAAATTATGACTCCATCCACCCAATTGTTTCCGTGCCACACATTCTTAATGTTGGACTTCCTCCCATGCTTAACACTAATGAATTATCTTCTTGGAAGTTTGAAATGGAGTCACATATCTCTGGATCATGCACTGCACTATGGAGGAGTGTGATTCATGGGTTTCATCCGCATGACCCAAGCAACTTGACTCCAAGGGAGGATGTGGAATCTCAACACAACAGGACTGCTCTCGTCATCATCCATAAGGCTCTCCCAAGGGAGCATCTCACCCACATTCGTTGTTGCAAGACCGCCAAGAAGGCTTGGGACAAGCTTGACACCTTGTTTCAAGGAAATGCTAGCATCCAATCTTCCAAGTATGATGTGGCCATTGACAACTCCTAGAACTTCGTTATGCAAGAGGATGAGACTCCAGAAGAGCTATATAGAAGAGTTGTAACTCTTGCCAATCAATTGAAAGACTTTGGAAAGGAAGATATCTCCTATGAGTGGATAAAGAGGAAACTTGTCAAAGCCATTACACCATTTGAGAAGAATCTCTCCACTAGCATCCGGACAAGAGCGTACTACAATACTCTCAACTCCATTGGTGTTCTTAGTGAGTTCATCGCCATCTCCCTATCACACAAAAGTGCGGATGATTCTCTAGCTCGCTCTAGAGGAATGGGAAAGTCACCCAACCTCGCATTGAAGTCAAAGGCAATGGCTCGAGTTGATGAAAGTGAAGAAGAGGATGATGATGAGGAATACTATCAAGACACCTACACGGGAGCTCACAAGTGCATCGCTCTCGCTATGCATGGATATTGGAAGAGATGGGAAGCTCACAAGGCCGGCTCTCCAAGACCTCCACAAAACAAGAACTACAAGAAGAAGGGGGAGCGTCCGAGGACATGCTACAACTATGGTAGCGCAAACCATTTTGTGAAGGAGTGCCCCCTTGAGCCAAGAGAATAAAATGAAGGCAAGCTTGTTCGCAAAAACAAGGCCAAGGCTCCACAAAACAAGAACTTCGCTAGAAGAGTGCCAAGGGCCCTCTACGTTCAAGAAGGGGCTGTTCTAGAAACCTATATCTCCGGAGATGAAGGAGAAGATGAAGTGGTAGGAGTGGCCCACGTCGCCGTTGCCACCGCGTCATCTCCATCGATATCTCTATTCGAATCCCCCAATGAGATTGTGGCTACCCGACCTACATGTCTTATGGCAAAAGCCACTTCGGTATGCTCTCCTAACTCTAAGACCATTATCACTAACCCTTCGTCATTATTGGATTGTGTTGAGAATGTTTGTGAGGAGGATAGTGAGGCCAAAGAGTTAGGCATTTGCTAGCTGGCCTCAAAGGTGAGACTAAGGAGAAAGTGAATGCCCTCTTACGTCAACTTGATGAGGCTAACTATCTTTTAGATGAAAAGGAGGAAATTATCATGACCTTAGAAAGCCATGGAGGTCACATTTGTAATGACAAAGAGCTTGAAAAGGCTCTTGAGAATGAGCGTTCCATTCGTGCCTCTCTTGAGGAGAAATTATCTAGTCTTGAAGAAAATTTTGCCATGAGTGTTTCTAAGCTTAGGAATGATAATGCACAATCTCTTGCTATCATTAAAACACATGAACATGAAGAGTTGAAGCTAAGAATTGCTCACGAGGAACTTGTGACTAGTCATGAGAAACTAGAAAAGGATTTCATGTCTCTTAAAGAAATTCATGACAAGTTAACCAAGTCTCGTGACAATCTTCTAACTCAACAATCAAACAAGCAAGTTATGTCATCCTCGTCTACTAGAATGAATGCCTTGCCTAGCAACTCTTGTAGTGTGACTAACCTTGTAGGAAGTGAGAAGAATCTCAATGAGGGTGCTCCTCAACAAGTCAAGAATGGAAAGGAGGGACTTGGCTATGTAGCCAAATCAAAGAAGAAGTACAATAAGAAGAACAAGAAGAAAGTCACCTCTTCCTCACAAGAAGTAAGATTTGTGAGAGAGGGAGAGGTGGCCAAAGAGAAGGAGACCAACACCATTGTGGGTGGTGAGACCTCTAGAGGGAGCACCACTCATAATGACTTAGCCTGGAAATACAACCCATCCTATGTTCTTATGAAATCTAGAGATGGTCATGTGTATGCTAAATATGTTGGTACTTCTTATGGAGATGATTATCATTGGAGTATTTGGGTTCCAAAGACCCTCGTCGCTAACAAAACAGGACCCATTCAACGATGGGTACCTAAATCAAGACACTAATCTATTGTAGGGAAGTGCTTCCGGTTCGAGCAAATGGACGGTGGATAGTGGTGCATCCCAACATATGACCGGAAGCTATGACGCAATGAGTGATATTCATCCTCCACTACCTCATCTCAATTGCGTCACTATTGGTGATAACTCCGAACTAAAGGTATTGGGATGAGGCAAGGTGGCAATATTGTCGGGGGGTTACCCCCGAGTAGGGTAAAGGCAAGTGCTAAAGGCAAGATCAGAAGGGATGTTTGGCCGAGTAGCCGGCTACCTGGTACTCGCTACCCGGTCGACTGCTACCCGGTCTCACACCTAGACAGCCAGAAGAATGAATCAAGAGAGTTGTGCTCCTCCGAACAGAAGAGCTGGACCGAGTAGAAATGGCGGGAACCTACTCGGGCCAGAAGTCAAAGGAGACGTTCTGACACCGAATCCCGCGTATCCCGGGTCCGTACTTGGCACTGTTCATCTGGGGACGGCGTGCCTGACAGCGACAGTGTGTCAGGAGGGCGTCGCAGGATAGGGGGGACCCACTCTGTGTTCGCACAGTGATAGCAGACTGGTTACTTGGTTTTGCCCAACGACTTTCCGCATCAGGACAAGCTTAGAAGCCAAAGCTGTCAGCGGGAACTCGGAAGAAGGACGGTGTGCACACAATGTCGACACTTGTTTGTATTTGGCTGTATCCGGCTGGGCACAGAGTATATAAGGTGCCTCGCCGCCTCCTGCGTGAGGGACGAGACTTGGGCTGGATCATAGGTAGAGATTCTTGACCTAGTTCTACCCGGAGAGAGAAGAGTGGCTACTCGGTAGCAAGAACCTTTGTACTGTGGCTACTCGGTGAGACATCAGAATACATACAGAAAGGCAGGAGTAGGGGTTTTACCTCCTCACGAGGGCCCTGAACCTGGGTAGATCGTGTTGTTTGCAGTGCTAGTTTCATCCTTCACGCGTCTACTCGTCGCGTGATCCCTCCCCGAGCGCCTCCAGCGTCCTTCGTCCCCACATCTTTAGCCATCCTATGGCATCTGCCGTGACACCACCACGACAGTTGGCGCCCACCGTGGGGCAACCAGCGGCGCTGGCTGGAGTTTCCGTTCGGGCGAGATCGATTTCTGCTACCGGAGAGCGCGTGGTCTGTGGCCTTGTCCACAGATTCGGCTCCTTCGACTTCGTCACCGACAACACCGGCGATTTCGGCGGCAGGGCCATGCCGGAGGGCGGCACGGTGCTTTCTTTCGGCGCGCACCTCGTCTACGTCGCCACCGTCATCGACCGCGAGTACCCCGAGCTGGTGCATGACGCGGAGGATCCGCCTGCCATTATCGCCGCTCGCGGGAGGCCGCTAGGCCGCTCCGCGGACGTCGCGGAGGTGATGATGACAGGCCCTGCTGCTGATGCCGGGAAGGGCGCGGCTGCTACCGCTGCGGTCGTCGTCGAGGATCTCGCTGGCTCTAGTGCTGGCGGGAAGACGCACAAGCCTTACGAGAAGGAGTGCAACCTTCCGCTCTCCACCACTCCGACGATCCCTGCGTCTGCTGCGCGGACGGGCATGCCGCCTCCCACTGACCTCGAGCTCCTGACCATGAAGGCGCAGCTCGACTGACAGCGCCAGGAGCTGCTCGCTGAGCAGGCGGAGTTGGAGAAGATCAGGCTAGAGCTTAGCTTAGATCAGCTTGAGTACAACAAGGCTCACGGTTTCACACCAGTTGTTAGGAGAGCTAGCAAAGTAGGTGCTACGCGTCGTAACCTAGGTGCCGAGATGGCGACGGTCGTAGAGGCTCCCAGTCAGTCCGCCACCGCAAACACCTCCACTCGACCCAGATATAGCACACCCGCCAAGACACTCAGAGCTGCAGAGGCCGTAGCTGCCGAGTTGCCACATCTAGTAGGCGACGCGCGCGTTAGGCAGCAGGAGAGGCTGAACGAGTTGGTGCTAGAGGCGGCTAGGCAGAACGAGGAGTTCCGGAAGGCCAACCCGGGTGCTGGGGCCTCTCAGGTGGTGCATTCGCATGTGGCCAGATCTAACGATCAGGCGTCATCTCCGCATCCTAG
The DNA here is from genome assembly GCA_028641055.1 of Alopecurus myosuroides. Classification (NCBI taxonomy): domain Eukaryota; kingdom Viridiplantae; phylum Streptophyta; class Magnoliopsida; order Poales; family Poaceae; genus Alopecurus; species Alopecurus myosuroides. Next base: position 6,201 of record JAPCYS010001191.1, on the reverse strand, counting down.
CCGTGAGAAGAGCCGAAGTGGGCATTCCGGCAAGGATAGGCAAATGCAGGTGTACGACCCGGCTGTCGCCGCGACAGTCCGGTCAGAAACACAACGCCGCAGGAGCAGGCTCTCAAGCCCATAAAGCTCAAAGCCAGGCCCGAGCTGGAGAGCGCCCAGGTCCTTCTCAGCATCCCGTCACTCAGCCTACTCGGCAGAGGCAGCAGCCGCGTGCAGTGGCGCCAGCCGCCAACCCGGTGGAGCAGCCTGCAGCTGTGCACATTGTCGCACCCGGACTTCTAAAGGATACTCGCCGTTCCGTTGAACAGTAGTAGATTGGATTACGGGGCTTACCGGCACCCGCGTCCTCTTACGAGTAGGCCAACACACGTATGTGTGACAACCAACCCCTATCTGTGCAGCGTCGACGTAAACTATCCCATAGAAATCAGGATACTTTCGTTGACGTACTTCAAAACATACACACATGGTACGTCAACGGCGTTGAACAACTGATATCACAACAGATCTCTACGACACAAAAGATTGAAATAAGTTGCAAATGGCTCTCATTAGAGCAGAGATAGCAAATACAAGCATTCAGAGGGCACATGCCCCAACAATACATCATTACATCACAGCGGAAGCATTCAACATGTCTGAGTACAGACAAGAACCAAATAGGCCTAAGAGGCCGGAAACGAAAAGACGGAGCCCATCCACGAAGTCTCGGATCCTGCCCGGGTCCGCTATCTACTCGTCAGCAGTCTCGTCATACTTCACGTAGTAGCCACCATGGAGATCCTCGGAATCGTAGTCTGCGTAAACCACAGCCCCAAAGGGGTCAGTACATAAACGTACTGGCAAGCAAGACTCACAGTTCACCAAAGTGTAACCCGTCAACACCAAGCACAGATGCTTTGGGTTCAACGGAAGGAAGGGGATATGAAAGATGCCGCAACTGGCTGCTCTAAACAACTACAGAGATTCTACCACTTCCGGCTAACAGAAAGAAGATAAGATCGAGTATTGTAACCAACTGAAAGATAACTTCAAGCAAACCCATCCTGGATCTCGCCCCTTATCCAAAGAAGCAATCCGAGGATAACTCACACAGTTGAGTTAATGATGGTTCATATTATTGTGTCAATAAATCTATTACTAGTCAAGTTGTTAATCATTGGGTGTAAGGTTGTTAATCATTAGGTTTAAGTTGTCCTGAGTACTTGTTAGCCAGTACTTTCACCAAGTAGTCCATAACCGCGGAAAACACGGCTTCTCGAGAAGATTATCCCTGCAGGGTTGCACCAATTTGGCCGTACACGTATGAATAACCCGCCAGATGGGATGCCTCCCACCAAGCGGGGCACTCAACACAACTCAACTCTTCTTCGCATCAAGCCCAAAGCACCACGTGCTGTGCGTGCGCGGCTAATCGAGCCCCACGAAGAAAAGGGGACCCTCATAGCACTGGAAGACCACGCCAACCTAAATGCTGACTACAAAAGTTCCACCCTGGCCTGGGCTCGCAAGATCATGCATGCAGCAAATGGAAAGCCCGAACTACGTGTGGCGATTTGGACGAGATGCGAATCGAATCAAATTGAGGGGGGCGCCCATACTCGCTTCCCACATGCGGTTAGTGCGCCCATCATGGATCAGTAGACAAGACCCTTTTCCTATTAGGGTCGACACTAGCAGGCCTCAAAACCACCCTGGGCCTCCTGCCGGTGCCTTATCATCAAATTTATTATTGATAATAACATTAGCATGATTGATTGATTAAACATCGAGCTCCCAGAACGTAATAGAAATAGTAACAGAAAGTAACGGGTAACAGACTCGAGCAAAACAACCTAAGCATGCTAGTAAGACACGGGCTCAAACAAAAGGTTATAGGTATGGAGGTAAGGCAATATCAGGGTTAAAGGATACATGTGATAGGTTCGTAACAGAAGCAACTACTACTAAGGCTAGTAGAAATAGACAACGGAAAGTATCGGTAACCAAGGTTGAAAAGGAACACAGTGGTTCATGTGAGTGATAACTTGCCTGCAAAACCCAGTAGCATGGTACTGATCTAACTCCTTAGAAGGGGTGTCGTAAGGATCGTCGGTCTCAACGTCGTCGTGTATCCGAGAAGAAGCAAACAAACAACACAGAGAACAAACAATCAATAAGATGGCATAATGCACAAACATGGGATGATGCATGACCATTTAATTGAGGCATAGAAATAAACTAGTTGACAAGATAGCAACATGATTAAATGGACCCACATGCAATTGGATTGCATATGGAAAGCCCATGACTTATGGTTGAATTAATTGTTTTACAACTAATCAAATTGTGTAAGTGAATTAGCATGATGCATGGATGAGGAAAACAGCAAAATAACAACAATAGAACCAAATGGAAATAAGGTTTACCAAGTTTAGAAATTCATTTATTAAGTTTTGGAATTTTGGTTATTTAAAGGGGTTACACAAGCATTTGTTGTTTTCATCATGTTAAATTGTTCAAAACAGATATCAAAGTTTATATTTGAAAAGAAAACAAGATTTTAGTTGGATTACATGTTTCACTTGTTGCAAAAGGATTTCAAATGAATTATTTATGAATTAAACAAGTGTAAGCAAGAATTAAATGAAATTAATTCAAGTTTGAATTTAATTGAATTTTTTATTTGTTCAAAGCATTAAACCAAATTCATATTTCAAAAGTTTATACTTTTATGGTTTGAAAACATATTTTACATGTCCCAAAAGAATTGTTTTGATCAAGTTATAAATTTAGCAATATTAAATGAATTAAACAAGATTTAAATTATTTAACCAATTTTAATTATTTAGAACATGAAACAAATTTTATATTTGGAAAGGTGGTTTAATTTTGCATGGAAAACATATTTCATTTGTGGAAATTGGATTTAAAATGAGCAAGTTATTATTTTGGCAATTTTAAATGCAGTAAACAAGAAACAGTTGTTTTCAGCAATTTAAATTATTCAAAACAGCAAACAAAATTTATATTTGGAAAGTACATGAAAAGTTGATTGGAAAACATATTTAGTTTGTGGAATTTGGAATTTTTATGCCCAAGTTATGAATTTTGCAAGTTTAAGTGAATTTGACAAGTTTTCAAATATTGTACCAATTTAAAATATTCAAAACAGTAAACAAATTTTATATTTGGATAGAACATTTAATTTGGGACAGAAAACATATTTAAAAAGTTAAAATTGGAGTTGGGATGAATTTCTTATGCAATTTACAAAATTGGGTGCAAATCTGCCATTTTTTAGCTGCTAGGGACTTAGAAATAATTTTGCAGGGGTCTAGATTAAATACCAGGGGCCTAGGTGTGATTTCTGACAAGTTCTGTGACCAAACACATGTAAAATGAAAGGTGGGTTTTTAATATGGGAGGGGGGATTCGAACCCCCCACCTCCTGCTGTGGGATTGGGGACAGAACCAGTGGGATGACTAAAGCCTTGTGATGGAAAGGGAACTCGGGGGGGGGGGGGGTATGTGCTGTTGTTTGCGCTTATGTTTCTGAATTCTAACTGAACACGAACAGGTATAGAGATCGACAGGGGCAGCGATCAGAGGGGAGGACGCCATGGCTGCTCTCGCTAGGGCGCCGGCTCGCCGGAGAGGGGGCGGCCAAGGGGGGAAGGCAGATGAGGGAGGAGGAGTAGAGGGAGGAGATCGATGGGGGCGGCCTCACCTTGAGCGCTCGAGAGCAGGTCGGCAGGGAGCAGCATGGCGATGCAGCAGGTACAGAGGGCGGTGGAAGGAGGCGACGGCGGCGGGGACTTAGGCCCTCCCGGCCCAAGCCGAGGGGGGGCGAAGGGAGATGGAACCATGGGGGTTCCATTCCCATGCTTGGCCCGGCCGGAGGAGGTCCGGAGCTCCGGCGATCGCCGGTGGAAAAGGAGGCTAAATTCGGTTCAGTTAGGTGGAGTTACAGAGAAAAAAGAGAGAGCAGAGGGAAGGGAGGAAGAAGGGATGGCGGCTGGGGCTAGGGTTAGGGCTAGGCTAGGGTTTTCTCCATGGATTGGGGATAGATATATAGGAGGGGGAGGGAGAATCGGGTGGAGGAGGTGACAACGCAGGTCGCGGTCCATGGAGGACGTCACCTGCGTACGGAGGAAGGGGATGAAGGGGTACGGGCCACGGTTTTGGTGGGCTGGGCTGCGTTCTACCCCCCCTTGAACCGTTTTGTTCTCTTTTTATTATTTGATTTCCTGTTTTTTTTTGTAGCAAGAGAGAAAATGGAAGAATTAGATAGTTTTTGGAGTTGATAAAATCTTGGAAAAATTCATGGGAGTGGGTTAGGTCAACTACAACCAACTACCAAGTTTGGACTTCAAAATTATTTAAGTTTTTGTGCTGTTTGGAAATAAACCAAATTTAGAGGTATTTTGTTATTAAATAAAATAGTATTGAAAACAAAGGTTTTTAATAGGGTGAACCCTATTGATTAAAGTGGTTAAAATTATTAGAATAGATTGGTAGTTTTAATGACTTGGAAATTGGTGCTATTTGCATAGGTTTCAAATTGGAGTTAGTTTGGATATTGATTGAAATATTTAAGACAAGAAATTACTTATGGTGATCATATGATTCTAATCGGAAACAAATGAACACCTTTGTTTTGGTTATTTTTATAATTTCAAATTGGGGTGCTGTTTAGTGATTGGGTTTGAATTTGAAAGCAAGTTGGATTTAATTAATTTGAAATAATACCACCATGTTATTAGTTGAACAAACATGGAATAAAATGGAACAAATTGGTTGTTATTATTTGAAATAACATTTTGGAAATTGTAACATCACAAGGATGAAACAAAAGGTTTGAATTTTGGTTTGAAATTCAAATAGAAAACAAAGGAAAACAACTGAAAACAGTTGGAAAACAAACAAAACAAATGCAATCAACACGATGCCATGATGCAAAACATAAAATAACAGAGAGCAAACATTCTAATGGCTGTTTTTCATCCTTGGGATGTTACAAAACGCCCCCCCTTGAAGGAATCGCGCCCCGAGATTCCTACTGAGAAAAGAAAAGGTCCGGATACTTCTTGGGAAGATCCTCTTGAGCTGTGACACGTGAAACACATCGTGCACCTTGGATAGACGTCAGGGAATTAGCAAACCACCGGAACATTTTCAAGTAAAGGGAGAGGTTTTGTATGGAAGGTGTATAGCTGAAAAGGACTTGATTCATTTGGTGAATAGACTATCTGGAATGTGGTGCTTCAGGAACGCTTCCTCGAAACAACCCCAGGTGATAGGAATGCCAGCTTTCATAGACTGGAATCAACAACAACAACAACCTTTCTGGCCAGATAGACTTGATATCTGGAAAGTTTTGATTAGACGCCGGTAGAAGAATTGAAATGGAAAACAACAACAAGATTTCAACGGACGAAAAGGATGTTGAGAAGAACAGGATATCAACATCGGGGAAAACGAGATCAAAAACTCCTGAGGTACTACGGAAAACCCATCCGGGCTTCTAAAGGATCATTATCTACTGCTTAAGGAATAGAGGATTTGCTTCCGGGGCTTACACGCCTCCGTTCTCAATCATGAGTAGGCAACATGATAAATCATGTCACAACCACCTCCATTCCTATGGTCTAGTAGATATAACCATCCTAGAGAAACCAGAATACGTGAAATCCTAGCTTGAAATTTTAGATGAGAAGGGAAAACAACGTTGGACTTCCTTACCAGAAAAAGGGTGGGTGGGTGGGGAAAGAAGAAAAATGGCAGAATTCCTACTCTCACGTTTCATTTTTCCTATATAGCTACAAAATAGTTTCTAGACTCAACTGCGACCAGTAAAAAGGGATCCTACAGGCAGACAGGCTCTGATACCATTTGTCGCACCCGGACTTCTAAAGGATACTCGCCGTTCCGTTGAACAGTAGTAGATTGGATTACGGGGCTTACCGGCACCCGCGTCCTCTTACGAGTAGGCCAACACACGTATGTGTGACAACCAACCCCTATCTGTTCAGCGTCGACGTAAACTATCCCATAGAAATCAGGATACTTCCGTTGACGTACTTCAAAACATACACACATGGTACGTCAACGGCGTTGAACAACTGATATCACAACAGATCTCTACGACACAAAAGATTGAAATAAGTTGCAAATGGCTCTCATTAGAGCAGAGATAGCAAATACAAGCATTCAGAGGGC
>JAPCYS010002286.1:0-46301 GCA_028641055.1 Alopecurus myosuroides | reverse complement strand
AATCTGTTGATGATGATGAGGGTACTCTCCATACCCTTTACACCTGCCCTTCATGTGGTTATTTCTCTTATCTGATACTTACTCGGCTTTCAGGGTCGGGAGATGAGAGAGGAGGAAGAAGAAAATGACCCGGAAGCCACCGGGTCTGACCAGGAGCCCCAGTTGGAAACAAAAGGAAGGCTAGAGGGGTAGTTGAAAAGGTTCCCTTCTCTTCTATGTCTCGTGCGCCTTACTCCTTTGCTGCTATGCATGAACTTAACGAGCGATTATCACATTCACCCTTCTTGAAGGACCCTCTCCCGACTAAACGTAGGGTGACCCGGAATTCTCCGGGGGTGATCCCCTTAACCCGGGTATCTCCACTTCACCCACTCATCGAGCCAGTACCCCTCCAGCTCAACCTTCCCAATCTCCTCAAACGTCATCCGTCCTAATCATCCACTTGCCGGGCAATTTCGCGTACCGCAGCCAGTGCTCTTACCAACGTCATCCGCCTCCGCGGCGAGCTTCCCCGGATTTATGCCGTGAACACGGGTAAAACTACCTTTACTTGCATTTTCTCGTACCGGTTACCTTTCTTTTTTCCGTATATTCCATTGATCAATGTCTCCCTTCTTTTCTTCAGCGCCACAGTTACGCTGAGCGACCCGGATATCCCTGAATCAGAAGAGCAGGGAGAAGAAAGCCGAGTGATGACATGGACGTTGAGGTTGAGGTCGAGGCCGAGGACGGAAATGGAGAAGATCCTTTTAAGGACCAATTCCACCAAAGACTGCATCACCCCCAGCTCTGAAGAAGTGGACGAAGACATCATTGTGGAGACCAAGTCGGGCTCTCCTATCCCGGACGTTCAAACAATCCGGGTTTCGACCCCCAAACCTGGAACAACTCCTCCACAAGAGGGCCAATCCTCCGGCCCTTCTCAACTTCGCCCTGAAAGACATGACCTTTGCTCAAATGCTAGATGCCCTCCATACCTTGAAGGGCGACGAAGAAAACATACTAGATGCCTTAATAACCAAGCACGAGGTAATCCCGACTAATCATCAATTGTTTCCATACATAGTCCCCAAGTTCGAGTAAATTACTAGGTAACTTGCTTGGAACTTTGTATAATGTTTCTGGCTGATCAATTCTTCATGCTTCTTTACAGGACTATGTTTCAGTTGGAGAAGAAGCTGGCCAAGTCCACCAAGCGTATTGAAAAAGAAACGGCCCTTCGTGAAGCTGCTGAGACTGAGGCTCGCAGGTGCCAAAAGATGACGAAAAAGTACAGAAGAGAGCTCACAGGGCTAAGGACAAACTTACAACTCTTTTGCTCAAATGCTGATGTTCACCGTACTGCGACTGGTAAGATTTTTAAAATTTCACCTTTTATGACTCGGATTGAACAACTGCGCTTGCTTGCTACTATCTTTGTCCTTTTGCCTTTTTAGCAGGCCCACGTGATGCTGCCCCCGAAGAAGATGATGCTGCCAAGCTTAAAACCATCAAGAATACTCTTCGCCAACTTTGGGCGGAGTTTAGCTGGATACTTGATGAGTTGCGACTGCCGGATGTCAAGCCAGATAATATGAAGAGATTACTGGAATTCTGTCCACGATCCCGAGTGGATTGGCACTGGAAACGGTCCTCCTGCCGATTTGGGGTAACCCGGGGGCTCGCATTGGCTAAAGCCTACGCCCCCAAGCTACAACTTGCCAAACTTATGAGTGGATTTCGGAGTTCAACTTGGATGGGTCCAAGTTTTTGCCAAAGGACTTCAAGGCTATTCAGAAAGAAGTCCGTCATCCGGCTAGTGTTATCGCTGATGCCCTAGAAATTGATGTGATTCTCCGGCTTATGATGCTAATGACAAGGTTGTCAAGGCGAACCGCCCCCAGCCGTTCGATATGCTTGCCCGTTGGAGGGAGGAGGCGATCAAGATGAAGGAAGAAGCCGCCAAGAAGACGAGGCCGACTCTGCTCCTGCAACTTCTGCTGCACAACCCGGGACTGCTGCTGACCGAGTGGCGCCGCAACTACCGGTGGCGACAAGGGCAAGGCCAAGATGGACCCTGCAGCTTGAAGTAATACCTATCATTCCACATACGTCAGCCGGCAAAGCATCGTTAAAACAGCTTTACTATTCGTTTAAGCAGAGCGCCTGTGCTCTTTTGATACTTTATGGTTTTTGTAATACTTTTATTGAAACTCCCGATGCACTTTGCGCCCCTTTGGGCTTTTGATGAATGTGTCTTTGCATTTGCTTGTTCTTGATATCCACTTGCTTTATTCTCGATACCTTATACTTTTTTTATACTTTTCCTTAGCAAGACCCGTCCTCGGGTGTCGTTGGCGTCTAGGGAACGGTTTTACACCTGAATCCCTAAGCTCCTGAGACCCGGATGCGTGGTCGTTGTAATTTTATCGGCTGGATGATGTTGTTTCTTCCTTAGAGCTCATAAGTCCCCAGTCCGGGTTTCCGTCTAGGACACATGATTGTTTTTTTTTTTTTTTTTTTTTTTTTCAAGGAAACGAATCGCCTGTCGCTGAATGCCCAAGACTTCAGGACAGCTTTTTATGAGGTTTGAAGAGTTATGCTTGATAACCGTTGAGTTTCCGGCTGTCGGCCTTATACTCTGCATAACTTGTGGGTTTAGATGACCCTTTCGACTATCTTGTACTATAAGCGGCTTTCGCGTGGTACCATGTTGTTACATCAATACGAAAACGGGGTCAAGCAAGTCCCGTTTGGGTCTCATGACCGACATTAATCGTATAAGCGAACGAATCATGCCACTTCGTTGCGAGTCACATCGAGCTTAAGTAAGAATAGCGAGAAATTTGGACTTCTTTGTCCGGTTATAAGATTGTAGCCGCACTCGTTTTTTCGAAGTGACGGCCCCTAACTCATTGGCATCAAGGCCGGGTCTTTTTTGAGTTTGCAGCTGTGCTTATAGGAGCAACCAGCCCTCAAGACCTAAAATATGCACACCGTATAAATGATAATTGCCTTTTTCTTGATAACCTCCTTTTTATTTGATATGAGAAAATTGAGTCAGCAAGCCGCCTCATTAAAACCCATCCAGTCCCCAAGGGTGCCCCGGATAGGAAAGAGTGCGTCTGAAACCTGCTGCCTGTTACATCGTTTTCTGCTAAGTGTAGTACGGACGTAGCTGAGCACGTTCCATGGTCTATCTCTCTCTTGCATAGGTGCAGTAGTGTGAGCAGTGTCGTTGATTGTGGCCGATTCTTCTCTTGCATCTATCAAGTAATATGACCCATTTTGCAGACTCCGGCTTACGATGAAGGTCCTTCCCATGGTGGCGTTAGTTTATGCTTTCCCTCGTTTGTCTGAACCAAGCGCAGGACCAAGTCTCCCTCCTGGAAGACCCGGCTTTTCACCGCGGCTATGATATCTTCGCAAGTCCTGCTGATATATGGCTGATCTTTCCAAGGCTTGCTCCCTTTGTTCTTCTAACATATCCACGGCGTCTTGCGGGTTTTCTCGTTCTCTACTTCCACATAAGCTGTCACTCTTGGTGAATCATGAATGATGTCGCTTGGTAATACCGCTTCTGCGCCGTAGACCATGAAGAAAGGTGTCATCTGGGGGATCGGTTGGGTGTAGTGTTAATACCCAGACCACGGAAGGAAGTTCTTCAACCCATGCCCCAGCGCCTGATACAGGGAACCCTCAGTCTTGGCTTCAATCCACGAAGTAGTTTTGGTTCGCCCTCTCCACTTGCCCGTTGGCTTGCGGATGTGCTACTGATGCTACATCAAGCCTGATTCCATTGCTGCCACAAATTTTTTCCATCTCTCCAAGGGGCATGTTTTCCATTGTCGGTAATTATGCTGGGGGGTACCCGAACCGGTATATAATTCTTTTCAGGAACTTGACTGCTGTGGCGCTTCGCAATTGGTGACCGGCATAACCTCCACCCATTTGGTAAACTTATCAACAGCAACTAAAAGGTGGTCTTCTTGCAAGGCGACATATGGAAGGGGCCAACCATGTCCATACCCCAAACAGCGAATGGCCAAGTTAATGGAATGGTCCGTACTCCATAGCCGGCACATGAGTTTGGCGAGCGTACCTTTGACATCCGTCGCACCTTGCCACTATCCGTTCCGCGTCTGCTAGAGTGTGAGCCAGAAGAACCCATGTCGATAGGCCTTGGCCACAAGGGACTTGTGGACGCATGATGCCCGCAATCACCTTCATGGATCTCCTTAAGAATCTGTCGGCCTTCTTCTGGTGTACACAGCGCAAAAAGACTCTGCCGCACTTCTTGTACAACTCTCCATTGATAATAGCGTATCCTTTTGCCCGCCTCACGATTTGTCTTGCTAGTACCTCCTGTTCTGGTAGTTCGCCCCGTGATAAGTATGCCAGTATGGCTCCGTCCATTCGGGGACGCCGCGTATCGTAGCCACGAGCTCCACGTCCGGGTCTCGATTTGCTAATTCTTCTTCAGACTCGGATTTAACTGACGGCCGCCATAGCTCGTCCACGAAAACATTAGGTGGAACCGGCTCTCTGCGCGAGCCGAGTCTGGCGAGTGCGTCCGCCGCCTCGTTCTTTCTTCTGTCTATGTGCTCCACTTCATACCCGGAGAAACACGGCACCCTATCAACCTCCTGCGGTACGCTGCCATAGTGGCGTCCTTCCTGTCCCAGGTTCCTGATACTGCTGCACCACGAGATCCGAGTCCCCAAAGCATCGTATCCTTCTAATGTTCATATCCTTGGCTACTTCAAGCGTGCAACAGAGCTCATACTACGGCCACGTTGTTTGAGCAATCAAAATGAATCTGTAGCACGTAACTTAGTTTATCTCCCTTTGGCGATGTCAGCACCACTCCGGCTCCTGACCCTCGTACTGCTTTGATCCATCGAAGTGCATGGTCCATGACTCGGAACTTGGACTGCGGTAAACCATTCCAGTGTGCGTCCAGTCGTTAACGAATCAACCAAGGCCTGGGACTTGATTGCCGATCTGGGCTCGTAGCTGATATGATAATCTCCCATTTCTATTGCCCATTTGGCTATTCTGCCCGTCGCATCCGAGTTTCTGATGATATCCGACATTGGTATTGAACTAACCACTGTTATGGGATGTTCTTGGAAATATGGCTTCAACTTCGGCTGGCCATAAAGACCCGAACACCAATTTTTGCCAATGCGGGTAACGCTGCTTCGCTTCCGATAACACCTCACTGACATAGTAAACCGGCCTCTGGACCGGGTAACCTTTCCCGTCTTCTTTGCGTTCCACGACAACTACTGCGCTGACGGCTCGGGGACCGGCTGCACGTATAATAACATAGGCTCTTTAGGACCCGGCGCCGCTAGTACTGGCGCTTCAGATAATGCTTCTTTAGTGCTTCAAACGCCTCATCTGCCTCCTGATCCATACGAACTTATCTGATTTCCGCAAAAGCCGTACAAGGGTATTGCCTTTTCTCCAAGCCTGGATATGAATCGGCTCAGGGCTGCACACAGCCCGTGAGTTTTTGAACGTGCTTCAAATTTTCCGGTTTCTTCAAATTCTGGATGGCCTTGATTTTATCCGGGTTTGCCTCAATTCCTCTCTCGGAGACTATAAAACCAGTAACTTCCGGCCGGGACTCCGAATACACACTTCGTTGGGTTAAGCTTCATCTGATACCTCCTCAAGTTTTTAAACGTTCTTTTAAATCATCATAAATGTTTCTGCCTTCGGGTCTTAATAACCACATCATCCACATATGCGTGCACGTTACGCCCAATTTTGATCTCGAAGCACTTCTGAATACACCGCTGATAAGTTGCGCCCGCATTTTTCAATCCAAACGTATGGTTTTGTAGCAGAAGGCCCCAAAAGGGGTTATAAATGAGGTTTTTTCCCAATCCTCCTTTGTGAGTTTAATCTGGTGGTATCCCGAATATGCGTCAAGAAACATAGCAAGTCGCTTCCGGCTACCGCGTCTATGATTTGGTCTATCCTTGGCAGCGCGAACGGATCCTTTGGGCAATGCTTGTTGAGGCTCGTGAAATCGATGCACATCCTCCATTCATTTGTCTTTTTCATCACTAGAACGGATTCGCTAACCAGTCCGGGTGAATACTTCCATGATAAAGCTGCGGTTAATAGTCGTGCGATTCCTCACCTATAGCTCTTTCCTTTCCTCGTTCATTTTTCTCAAACCTTGCTTCAGGCTGGCCCTGGGATCCACATGCAAACTGTGCTCTGCCAACTCGGTAGGGATACCCGGCATGTCGCTGGGTGTCCAGGCGAACAATCCGCATTTGAGCGTATAAATTCCACTAGGGCTTTTCTTGCGCGTCTTCCAAATTGGACCCTATAGTGAACTGCTTGGTGGGGTCTCCTTCCACAAAATCTACTTTCTTGGTGTCTTGAGCCGCCTTAAATTTCACTCTTTCGTCTTCAGAATCTGGTCTTCTCAATGCCGTGCCATCTTCCGGATCCACCTGGACCGGTAATATTTAGCTCTTCCTTTCTGCAGGCTTGCTCGGCCATCACGAATCTCCCTCATCACACTCTGCTGCTATATCCCGGTTTCCATGGATAGTGATGGTCCGCTTGGGGCCTGGAATTTTTAACTGCAAATATAGTAGCACGGTTAGCCATGAATTTAGCGTAAGCCGGCCTTCGAACAGAGCGTGGTAGGGGCTATGCAGCTTGACTACTTCAAACGTGAGCCACTCCACCCGATAGTTATCTACGATTCTCCAAAGGCTACTTCCAATGCAATTTTCCCTTCGGGGCGTGCCGAATGACCGGCACGATCCGTGGAACACCGTCGAACTTTTTTGTAGCTGGGACTCCTTGAGGTTCATGCGCAAGAAAGTTTCCAATATAGGATGTTGATGCTGCTTCCTCCGTCCATCAACACCTTTTTCAATTCGTAACCATTGACCTGTGGCGAAACTACTAACGCCAAGGTCCCGGGGCGCTCTATTCCTTCTGGATGATCTCTCCTGCTCCCGTTACCTCTTGCTCTGCCCATCTCAAGTATCCCGGAGGGCTCGAGAAGGCTGGATTCACTGTTTGTTTCAACGCCCCTTTGTCCCTGCTGGAAATCCTGTAACATGCACATGATATTGTCCTTTCAAATTGAGCGTACGTACCATGCGATGAAGATATGATTTGGCCGATTGACACATGGATCCGGATTCGAAGTGATCGGCTCCAACTCCCATCCGGAATTGTCCACTATCTTTTCTCCTTCGTCATTGGAGTAGATCTCGCCGATGACAAAGTTCTTCATGTTCTTCGAGCTTCTCCCGTGATGTAAACACCTTTGGACGCAGGCCCCACGGTGGACGCCAACTGTCGTGGGATAATCACGGCAGATGTTACCTGGGGTAACTGATCTTGGGGCAAGTCGACACAGGTATTCGGGAGAGGGTTTAGCTCAAAGGAAGACATGGCGAAAGCGATCTAAGAACCGGAGAATAACTCGCCGGATCTCGATATCAATAATGCTGGATACTCGATAACAGGTATTACAACTATGGCTTGAACCTCTCTGAGGCTAAGCCTAGGGGTTGGTTTATATAGCACTCATACCCCCTTGGCTTGCCTTTACAAAGCGCTTCCTGAGTCCTACTCAACTCTATACACAAACCCTAACTTTCCTTACCGCAACCCACAATCCGGGTCACGAACGTTACATGCCCTGGGCCTTCCAGAAGTTTCTTTGTCTTTAGCCGGATTTGGTCCAGCCGCCGTTTGGGCCGGATCACACCCGGGAGTTAGTCTACCGGGAGTTAGTCCCCTCATCACCTCTCCTTCCCCTGCTCTGTTCGCCCCGCCATCGAGCGGTGGGCGCAGCTCGTTGTTCACGATCGGTCTGTTCTCTGAATCGCTGTGTAAAAAATTCAGTACGCGTGCGGTCGCCTCTTAATCCCACCGATCCGGTTTACTGTCATGAATACTTGTCTAGCCTAGTGGTTGGCCTGCTGCGCTGCAACCAGGAGGTCCCTGGATCGACTCCTCACGGAGGCAAAAGGCTCCACCTTTTTGGCTATTTTCCACCGCACGGGACGGCCCACCCGGCAGTGACCCAGTCGCCACGTCAGCCCACACTCGCGCGACACGTGGATGCCACTGTGCACGACCCACTGGTCATAGGCACTGGGTACAGATGCCCTGCGTGACAAAAATTTCCAAACCCTTTTTCTATTTTCCAAATTCCAAAACGAGTGAATCTTCTATAAATCATAACTTTTAATTGGTAACTCCAATTTGCACAAATTTTATATGTATTCCAATCAAAATTCCATGAACTTTTCAAATATCACATTTGTTATCTGTTTTGCACAATTCAAATTGTTTCAAATTTCAAATTCAAACAATTCTTTTCCAATGGTTTAATTCCATAATTAATTCATACTTAATTCAATTAACTCAATAAAATATGTTTTTCAGTCCAAATTCATTGTACTTTCTGTTTATCAACTTTGTTTTGCAATTTGGGAATTAAAATTAATGTTATTTAATAATCCTTAAAAATGATAAATTAAATGGCATAATTAAAACTTTCAAATGTTTGCTCCAAATTAAATACTCAAAACATGTTTTCCATCCAAAATCAAATGCCACACCTGAATATCAACTTTGTTTTCTGGTTTGCAACAATTAATTTGAATAATTGTTTCACCTCTTATTTAATGCAATTTAAATTGCCAAAATTCATAACTAATTCATTTTAATTCCAAATCAACAAATAAAATATGTTTTCCAATCAGTTTCATATCTTTAACATGTTCATGCCATTCATATTCCTGTTTGCATCTTGCCTTGTGCATTTTAGCTTTTGTTATGCCTGTTCATTATATGACCACATATGGAATGTGTGGGCTAATTAATTCCAACTGTTGCCCCATTCCATTTAAATTGCCTAACTCATCTACTTTATTGTTTTCCATGCTAAACAACATTTAACTTGATGGTTAGATAAACAACTTGAACCAATTCCTATTTCTCGGACTCCGGTTCCGATTAAATTGCTTAAGTTGTTTCCCCTGTTGCATCTTGCCATGCCATGCATATAAAATAGGATCATGCTGGATCTTTTGCCGTAGTAGTAATTGTTGCATCCGGTGTTTGTTCGAGGTTCGTTGCTTCTTCCCGGATAGGACGTTGAGATGTGAGCAACGACAAGTTCTGCTACCTTGCGGGATCTCAGGCAAGTATACTCACTTGCTGCCAAATGGCTGCCTTTCATCACTTGTTACCGATTCTTTCCGTTGTCCTTATTCTAGCCTGTTGATACGATGCTTGTGTCTCGATCGTATTATATGTTTACCTTGCAGCCATGATATAGCTTTCCCTTCCACTTCCTATCAACTGTTGTTTGTTTACCTTGTTGGCCTTCGTGTCGTAGTTGCATGCTTAGTGTTGTTTGCGCTCAAGTCTTGTTGTCCGTCTTATCACCTGTTTAGTTGATAGTTGGGTTTCATTTCAATCAACAACTTGTTATTGTTTTGGGTAATAATAATTTGATGTTTAAGGCACCGGCAGGAGGCCCGGGTTAGGGTTTTGAAGCCTGCTAGTGTCGAAACTAGGAAAAGAGTCTTGTCTACTGATCCATGATGAGTGTGCTCACCGCATCCGGGTGGTAGTATATATGGGACCCCCCTCGACTTAGACCTGATCTGCAGCTTGTCCGAAGAGCCACACTTAGTTCGGGTGTTCCATTTGCTCCTTGCATAATGGGAGGCGCCCCCATGGTTACTGGTTATGATGATGATGATGCATATAGGGCGAGGCCTGTAGTGCCGGGGTGTTGTGTCCTGCGGGAGTTTTGCACACCTGCGCTGAGTATTCGGCTGCGTGGCTGGGACCTTATAGCTCCGTGGCTCCGAGGATGGGTTGTAGAGATGGTTTGGGTCGTGTCGAGCCAACCTGAGTTTTAGTTGGTGGCTTGAGTGTGTACGGGTACTGGAGCACACCCTGCAGGGATAAATCTTCTCGAGAAGCCGTGTTTTCCGCGGTTATGGATTACTTGGTGAAAGTACTGGCTAACAAGTACTCAGACAACTTACACCTAATGATAATAACTTGACTAGTAATAGTCTTATTGACACAATAACTTGATCCATCATTAATCAACCGGGTGAGTTATCCTTGGGTTGTTCCTTAGTAGGGGGTGACATTGGATGGGTTTGTTTTGGTGGTTAGTTGTAGTTGGTTCCGATACGCTATCTTATCCCTCTCTTTTAGCGGATGTTGTAGGGAGTTTCTGTAGTTGGTTAGTGCAGCCCGCTGCCGCTTATTTGCAATAACCCTTCCTTTCCGTTGATCCCAAAGTATTTGTATCTTGTGATGATCGGATTACGCCGGTATCTTGTGAGTATGGGTTTTTATCCCCTTGCCAGTACTTAACCGTACTGACCCACGAATCCTTTTTCGTGGCTGCAAATTCAATTGCAGTCAACAGGTTTGAAGTCTGACGACGTTAGCTTGGGAATCCCTCCGGCTTGGCCTGGGCAGGGATTGGACGCTCTCGGTTATCTTCAGGACTCTTAGTCCAATTTGTATCTTGTCCGTAGCCGGACACTATGTGGTTTCTTCCGCTGTTATTTGGATCTTGGTATTGTATCAGTTGTATCCTTGACTCGTTGGAGTCCTCTTGTATATATCTTTTCTGTTGTTGTTGTGGATTATTCATGAACTGTTGTAATGTTATCACAAGTGGCAACCTGGAATCGGTTATTATGCGGATTTGGCGGGAATGCTGAAATCTGCATAGTGCCCGATCTCGGGGCGTCACAAATGGTATCAGAGCCTGGTTTCCGATTCCCGATATTGTTTCGATACGAATGGTTATCGAAGCAACGGGTCCGCAAAGCCTGTAGGATAACCTCGCTAACGGTCGTTGTTTCTAGAGTGTCAAAATCTATTTCTGCTAAACTATTTTGGAAACATCTCAATAGGATTCTTGTTTTCTCCTTATCTCTATTCTACTTCTCCTTCTATCTCATTTGATTTGGAGTCCACTCCCGTACTCAAACTTTCAAAGTGTTAGGATCCTACGTGGTGGACGTTTTATGAGCCGTTTAACCTAATAGGTTCGATCGTCGGAAGATTCCTGGTGGAAGAACATCGTCGTCACTCCGAGCAAGAATCTCTTGTTAGTGGTGTCGAGGAGATCAACTAGAAGCATGAAGAATCGATAGTCGAACTTCTTCCCTCCCGGGGTAGCAGGTGGATTGCGAGGGCGCAATCCTTTGTTAGTGGTGTCGTCTGTAACACCTGGGATGTTACCCTAGATAGAAAGTTGGTTGTTTTTCTTTTGTTGCATTGCTCACATGCGTCATATGCATTGCATCATGTTTTCAAAACAAATCAAAGATTCATACCAAATTAAATTTTTCCCTTTAATCAATACCCTAATGGCAAATCTCCAATTTCAACCTCAAATCAAATCCATTATAACTGACATGATCCAATTGTGATTTAACCATTAAAGTTTTGCAAACCATTAATTCAACAAATGTTTTCATAAATATTGGGTCATTGAATAAAATTTGTTTAAAATCAACTCCTTATGAACATACTAATGGAAATGCAAATAGCAATTTAACACTCAAAGTAATATTCCAAATTTTTGGGCTTAATGTGCACATTTGCTTTTATTTTCTGTTTTGGAAATTAATACAAACTATTGCATAAAATGAAGGCCCAAATCCCTATCCTTTCTTTCTCTCTCTCTCTTTATCTCTTGCAAAAAAAAAAGGAAGATGGAAAAAAATCAAAAGGCAAAGGAGAGAGGAGAACAGCCCTTTCCCTCTCAGCCCACCACCTAAGCCCAGCAGCCCCACGGTCGTCTTCCCGTACGGACAGAAGGACAGCGCCCGTCGCTGTCACCCCCACCGATCCCCACCTCAACTGCTCCCCTCGCCTTTATCTCCTCCCCCAATCGATCCCCCCCCCCCCAAACCCTAGCTGCCCCTTCTCCCTTCCCCCTCCGCCGCCAGCCTTCCTCTCCCCTCGATTTTTCCCCTCCAAAATCCCTGTCTGAACTTGTTCTCTGAAGAACCGGCGACAGCTGCCATGGCCGCCCCTTTGGAGCCATGGCGCCGAGGTTGCCCTCCTCGATCGGCCCCGATTCCGGCGGGAATGGAACCGGGGTGCAACCAGCTCCGGACGGCGCCCCTTCGGCGGGGTCGTGGCGCCACCAGGGCCGCGGCGTCGACGCGTTTGCCGCCGGCGGGGAGCCTGCTGCGCCTCCTTCCTCCACTCGACGGCGACCCCCTGCCCCTCTTCCCTTCGACGACGACGCCCTCGCGTCCCTTCTGCGACTGCACGCCACGGTGAGGGCCCCACCTCGGCCTAGGCCCCTCTCCTTCCCCTGCTCTGTTCGCCCCGCCATCGAGCGGTGGGCGCAGCTCGTTGTTCACGATCGGTCTATTCTCTGAATCGCTGTGTAAAAAATTCAGTACCGCGTGCGGTCGCCTCTTAATCCCACCGATCCGGTTACTGTCACGAATACTTGTCTAGCCTAGTGGTTGGCCTGCTGCGCTGCAACCCAGGAGGTCCCTGGATCGACTCCTCACGGAGGCAAAAGGCTCCACCTTTTTGGCTATTTTCCACCGCACGGGACGGCCCACCGGCAGTGACCCAGTGGCCACGTCAGCCCACACTCGCGCGACACGTGGATGCCACCTGTGCACGACCCCACTGGTCATAGGCACTGGGTACAGATGCCCTGCGTGACAAAATTTCCAAACCCTTTTTCTATTTTCCAAATTCCAGAAAACGAGTGAATCTTCTATAAATCATAACTTTTAATTGGTAACTCCAATTTGCACAAATTTTATATGTATTCCAATCAAAATTCCATGAACTTTTCAAATATCACATTTGTTATCTGTTTTGCACAATTCAAATTGTTTCAAATTTCAAATTCAAACAATTCTTTTCCAATTTGGTTAATTCCATAATTAATTCATACTTAATTCAATTAACTCAAATAAAATATGTTTTTCAGTCCAAATTCATTGTACTTTCTGTTTATCAACTTTGTTTTGCAATTTGGGAAATTAAATTAATGTTATTTAATAATCCTTAAAAATGATAAATTAAATGGCATAATTAATAACTTTCAAATGTTTGCTCCAAATTAAATACTCAAAACATGTTTTCCATCCAAAATCAAATGCCACACCTGAATATCAACTTTGTATTCTGGTTTGCAACAATTAATTTGAATAATTGTTTCACCTCTTATTTAATGCAATTTAAATTGCCAAAATTCATAACTAATTCATTTTAATTCCAAATCAAACAAATAAAATATGTTTTCCAATCAGTTTCATATCTTTAACATGTTCATGCCATTCATATTCCTGTTTGCATCTTGCCTTGTGCATTTTAGCTTTTGTTATGCCTGTTCATCTATATGACCACATATGGAATGTGTGGGCTAATTAATTCCAATGTTGCCCCATTCCATTTAAATTGCCTAACTCATCTACTTTATTGTTTTCCATGCTAAACAACATTTAACTTGATGGTTAGATAAACAACTTGAAACAATTCCTATTTCTCCGGACTCCGGTTCCGATTAAATTGCTTAAGTTGTTTCCCCTGTTGCATCTTGCCATGCCATGCATATAAAATAGGATCATGCTGGATCTTTTGCCGTAGTAGTAATTGTTGCATCCGGTGTTTGTTCGAGGTTCGTTGCTTCTTCCCGGATAGGACGTTGAGATGATGTGAGCAACGACAAGTTCTGCTACTTGCGGGATCTCAGGCAAGTATACTCACTTGCTGCCAAATGGCTGCCTTTCATCACTTGTTACCGATTCTTTCCGTTGTCCTTATTCTAGCCTGTTGATACGATGCTTGTGTCTCGATCTATTATGTTTACCTTGCAGCCATGATATAGCTTTCCCTTCCACTTCCTATCAACTGTTGTTTGTTTACCTTGTTGGCCTTCGTGTCGTAGTTGCATGCTTAGTGTTGTTTGCGCTCAAGTCTTGTTGTCCGTCTTATCACCTGTTTTAGTTGTTAGTTGGGTTTCATTTCAATCAACAACTTGTTATTGTTTTGGGTAATAATAATTTGATGTTAAGGCACCGGCAGGAGGCCCGGGTTAGGGTTTTGAAGCCTGCTAGTGTCGAAACTAGGAAAAGAGTCTTGTCTACTGATCCATGATGAGCGTGCTCACCGCATCCGGGTGGTAGTATGGGACCCCCTCGATTAGACTGATCTGCAGCTTGTCGAGAGCCACACTTAGTTCGGGTG
The DNA here is from genome assembly GCA_028641055.1 of Alopecurus myosuroides. Lineage (NCBI taxonomy): Eukaryota > Viridiplantae > Streptophyta > Magnoliopsida > Poales > Poaceae > Alopecurus > Alopecurus myosuroides. Next base: position 32,054 of record JAPCYS010002286.1, on the reverse strand, counting down.
TTCCATTTGCTCCTTGCATAATGGGAGGCGCCCCATGGTTACTGGTTATGATGATGATGATGCATATAGGCGAGGCCTGTAGTGCCGGGGTGTTGTGTCCTGCGGGAGTTTTGCACACCTGCGCTGAGTATTCGGCTGCGTGGCTGGGACCTTATAGCTCCGTGGCTCCGAGGATGGGTTGTAGAGATGGTTTGGGTCATGTCGAGCCAACCTGAGTTTTTAGTTGGTGGCTTGAGTGTGTACGGGTACTGGAGCACACCCTGCAGGGATAAATCTTCTCGAGAAGCGTGTTTTCCGCGGTTATGGATTACTTGGTGAAAGTACTGGCTAACAAGTACTCAGACAACTTACACCTAATGATAATAACTTGACTAGTAATGTCTTATTGACACAATAACTTGATCCATCATTAATCAACCGGGTGTTAGTTATCCTTGGGTTGTTCCTTAGTGGGGGTGACATTGGATGGGTTTGTTTTGGTGGTTAGTTGTAGTTGGTTCCGATACGCTATCTTATCCCTCTCTTTTAGCGGATGTTGTAGGGAGTTTCTGTAGTTGGTTAGTGCAGCCGCTGCCGCTTATTTGCAATAACCCTTCCTTTCCGTTGATCCAAAGTATTTGTATCTTGTGATGATCGGATTAGCCGGTATCTTGTGAGTATGGGTTTTATCCCCTTGCCAGTACTTAACCGTACTGACCCACGAATCCTTTTTCGTGGCTGCAAATTCCAAATTGCAGTCAACAGGTTTGAAGTCTGACGACGTTAGCTTGGGAATCCCTCCGGCTTGGCTGGGCAGGGATTGGACGCTCTCGGTTATCTTCAGGACTCTTAGTCCAATTTGTATCTTGTCCGTAGCGGACACTATGTGGTTTCTTCCGTTGTTATTTGGATCTTGGTATTGTATCAGTTGTATCCTTGACTCGTTGGAGTCCTCTTGTATATCTTTTCTGTTGTTGTTGTGGATTATTCGTGAATTGTTGTAATGTTATCACAAGTGGCAACCTAGAATCGGTTATTATGCGGATTTGGCGGGAATGCTGAAATCTGCATAGTGCCCGATCTCGGGGCGTCACAAATGGTATCAGAGCCTGGTTTCCGATTCCGATATTGTTTCGATCGAATGGTTATCGAAGCAACGGGTCCGCAAAGCCTGTAGGATAACCTCGCTAACGGTCGTTGTTCTAGAGTGTCAAAATCTATTTCTGCTAAACTATTTTGGAAACATCTCAATAGGATTCTTGTTTTCTCCTTATCTATTCTACTTCTCCTTCTATCTCATTTGATTTGGAGTCCACTCCCGTACTCAAACTTTCAAAGTGTTAGGATCCTACGTGGGTGGACGTTTTCTGAGCCGTTAACCTAATAGGTTCGATCGTCGGAAGATTCCTGGTGGAAGAACATCGTCGTCACTCCGAGCAAGAATCTCTTGTTAGTGGTGTCGAGGAGATCAACTAGAAGCATGAAGAATCGATAGTCGAACTTCTTCCCCTCCCGGGGTAGCAGGTGGATTGCGAGGGCGCAATCCCTTGTTAGTGGTGTCGTCTGTAACACCTGGGATGTTACCCTAGATAGAAAGTTGGTTGTTTTTCTTTTGTTGCATTGCATCACATGCGTCATATGCATTGCATCATGTTTTCAAAACAAATCAAAGATTCATACCAAATTAAATTTTCCTTTAATCAATACCCTAATGGCAAATCTCCAATTTCAACCTCAAATCAAATCCATTCATAACTGACATGATCCAATTGTGATTTAACCATTAAAGTTTTGCAAACCATTAATTCAACAAATGTTTTCATAAATATTGGGTCATTGAATAAATTTGTTTAAAATCAACTCCTTATGAACATACTAATGGAAATGCAAATAGCAATTTAACACTCAAAGTAATATTCCAAATTTTTGGGCTTAATGTGCACATTTGCTTTTATTTTCTGTTTTGGAAATTAATACAAACTATTGCATAAAATGAAGGCCCCAAATCCCTATCCTTTCTTTCTCTCTCTCTCTTTATCTCTTGCAAAAAAAAAGGAAAGATGAAAAAAAAAATCAAAAGGCAAAGGAGAGAGGAGAACAGCCTTTCCCTCTCAGCCCACCACCTAAGCCCAGCAGCCCCCACGGTCGTCTTCCCGTACGGACAGAAGGACAGCGCCCGTCGCTGTCACCCCCACCGATCCCCACCTCAACTGCTCCCCTCGCCTTTATCTCCTCCCCCAATCGATCCCCCCCCCAAAACCCTAGCTGCTCCTTCTCCTTCCCCCTCCGCCGCCAGCCTTCTCTCCCTCGATTTTTCCCCTCCAAAATCCCTGTCTGAACTTGTTCTCTGAAGAACCGGCGACAGCTGCCATGGCTGCCCCTTTGGAGCCGAGGTTGCCCTCCTCGATCGGCCCCGATTCCGGCGGGAATGGAACCGGGGCGCAACCAGCTCCGGACGGCGCCCCTTCGGCGGGGTCGTGGCGCCACCAGGGCCGCGGCGTCGACGCGTTTGCCGCCGGCGGGGAGCTGCTGCGCCTCCTTCCTCTCCACTCGACGGCGACCCCCTGCCCCTCTTCCTTTGACGACGACGCCCTCGCGTCCCTTCTGCGACTGCACGCCACGGTGAGGGCCCCACCTCGGCCTAGGCCCTCTCCTTCCCTGCTCTGTTCGCCCCGCCATCGAGCGGTGGGCGCAGCTCGTTGTTCACGATCGGTCTGTTCTCTGAATCGCTGTGTAAAAAATTCAGTACCGCGTGCGGTCGCCTCTTAATCCCACCGATCTGGTTACTGTCACGAATACTTGTCTAGCCTAGTGGTTGGCCTGCTGCGCTGCAACTCAGGAGGTCCCTGGATCGACTCCTCACGGAGGCAAAAGGCTCCACTTTTTGGCTATTTTCCACCGCACGGGACGGCCCACCCGGCAGTGACCAGTGGCCACGTCAGCCCACACTCGCGCGACACGTGGATGCCACTGTGCACGACCCCACTGGTCATAGGCACTGGGTACAGATGCCTGCGTGACAAAAATTTCCAAACCCTTTTTCTATTTTCCAAAATTCCAGAAAAGGAGTGAATCTTCTATAAATCATAACTTTTAATTGGTAACTCCAATTTGCACAAATTTTATATGTATTCCAATCAAAATTCCATGAACTTTTCAAATATCACATTTGTTATCTGTTTTGCACAATTCAAATTGTTTCAAATTTCAAATTCAAACAATTCTTTTCCAATTTGGTTAATTCATAATTAATTCATACTTAATTCAATTAACTCAATAAATATGTTTTTCAGTCCAAATTCATTGTACTTTCTGTTTATCAACTTTGTTTTGCAATTTGGGAAATTAAAATTAATGTTATTTATAATCCTTAAAATGATAAATTAAATGGCTAATAACTTTCAAATGTTTGCTCCAAATTAAATACTCAAAACATGTTTTCCATCCAAAATCAAATGCCACACCTGAATATCAACTTTGTTTTTGGTTTGCAACAATTAATTTGAATAATTGTTTCACCTCTTATTTAATGCAATTTAAATTGCCAAAATTCATAACTAATTCATTTTAATTCCAAATCAAACAAATAAAATATGTTTTCCAATCAGTTTCATATCTTTAACATGTTCATGCCATTCATATTCCTGTTTGCATCTTGCCTTGTGCATTTTAGCTTTTGTTATGCATGTTCATCTATATGACCACATATGGAATGTGTGGGCTAATTAATTCCAACTGTTGCCCCATTCCATTTAAATTGCCTAACTCATCTACTTTATTGTTTTCCATGCTAAACAACATTTAACTTGATGGTTAGATAAACAACTTGAACCAATTCCTATTTCTCCGGACTCCGGTTCCGATTAAATTGCTTAAGTTGTTTCCCCTGTTGCATCTTGCCATGCCATGCATATAAAATAGGATCATGCTGGATCTTTTGCCGTAGTAGTAATTGTTGCATACGGTGTTTGTTCGAGGTTCGTTGCTTCTTCCCGGATAGGACGTTGAGATGATGTGAGCAACGACAAGTTCTGCTACCTTGCGGGATCTCAGGCAAGTATACTCACTTGCTGCCAAATGGCTGCCTTTCATCACTTGTTACCGATTCTTTCTGTTGTCCTTATTCTAGCCTGTTGATACGATGCTTGTGTCTCGATCCTATTATATGTTTACCTTGCAGCCATGATATAGCTTTCCCTTCCACTTCCTATCAACTGTTGTTTGTTTACCTTGTTGGCCTTCGTGTCGTAGTTGCATGCTTAGTGTTGTTTGCGCTCAAGTCTTGTTGTCCGTCTTATCACCTGTTTAGTTGATAGTTGGGTTTCATTTCAATCAACAACTTGTTATTGTTTTGGGTAATAATAATTTGATGTTAAGGCACCGGCAGGAGGCCCGGGTTAGGGTTTTGAAGCCTGCTAGTGTCGAAACTAGGAAAAGAGTCTTGTCTACTGATCCATGATGAGCGTGCTCACCGCATCCGGGTGGTAGTATGGGACCCCCCTCGACTTAGACCTGATCTGCAGCTTGTCCGAAGAGCCACACTTAGTTTGGGTGTTCCATTTGCTCCTTGCATAATGGGAGGCGCCCCCATGGTTATGGGTTTTGATGATGATGATGCATATAGGGCGAGGCCTGTAGTGCCGGGGTGTTGTGTCCTGCGGGAGTTTTGCACACCTGCGCTAAGTATTCGGCTGCGTGGCTGGGACCTTATAGCTCCGTGGCTCGAGGATGGGTTGTAGAGATGGTTTGGGTCGTGTCGAGCCAACCTGAGTTTTAGTTGGTGGCTTGAGTGTGTACGGGTACTGGAGCACACCCTGCAGGGATAAATCTTCTCGAGAAGCCGTGTTTTCCGCGGTTATGGATTACTTGGTGAAAGTACTGGCTAACAAGTACTCAGACAACTTACACCTAATGATAATAACTTGACTAGTAATAGTCTTATTGACACAATAACTTGATCCATCATTAATCAACCGGGTGAGTTATCCTTGGGTTGCTTCCTTAGTAGGGGGTGACATTGGATGGGTTTGTTTTGGTGGTTAGTTGTAGTTGGTTCCGATACGCTATCTTATCCCTCTTTTTAGCCGGATGTTGTAGGGAGTTTCTGTAGTTGGTTAGTGCAGCCCGCTGCCGCTTATTTGCAATAACCCCTTCCTTTCCGTTGATCCCAAAGTATTTGTATCTTGTGATGATCGGATTACGCCGGTATCTTGTGAGTATGGGTTTTTATCCCCTTGCCAGTACTTAACCGTACTGACCGACGAATCCTTTTTCGTGGCTGCAAATTCCAAATTGTAGTCAACAGGTTTGAAGTCTGACGACGTTAGCTTGGGAATCCCTCCGGCTTGGCCTAGGCAGGGATTGGACGCTCTCGGTTATCTTCGGGACTCTTAGTCCAATTTGTATCTTGTCCGTAGCCGGACACTATGTGGTTTCTTCCGCTGTTATTTGGATCTTGGTATTGTATCAGTTGTATCCTTGACTCGTTGGAGTCCTCTTGTATATATCTTTTCTGTTGTTGTTGTGGATTATTCGTGAACTGTTGTAATGTTATCACAAGTGGCAACCTGGAATCGGTTATTATGCGGATTTGACGGGAATGCTGAAATCTGCATAGTGCCCGATCTCGGGGCGTCACAAATGGTATCAGAGCCTGGTTTCCGATTCCCGATATTGTTTCGATACGAATGGTTATCGAAGCAACGGGTCCGCAAAGCCTGTAGGATAACCTCGCTAACGGTCGTTGTTTCTAGAGTGTCAAAATCTATTTCTGCTAAACTATTTTGGAAACATCTCAATAGGATTCTTGTTTTCTCCTTATCTCTATTCTACTTCTCCTTCTATCTCATTTGATTTGGAGTCCACTCCCGTACTCAAACTTTCAAAGTGTTAGGATCCTACGTGGGTGGACGTTTTCTGAGCCGTTAACCTAATAGGTTCGATCGTCGGAAGATTCCTGGTGGAAGAACATCGTCGTCACTCCGAGCAAGAATCTCTTGTTAGTGGTGTCGAGGAGATCAACTAGAAGCATGAAGAATCGATAGTCGAACTTCTTCCCCTCCCGGGGTAGCAGGTGGATTGCGAGGGCGCAATCCCTTGTTAGTGGTGTCGTCTGTAACACCTGGGATGTTACCCTAGATAGAAAGTTGGTTGTTTTTCTTTTGTTGCATTGCATCACATGCGTCATATGCATTGCATCATGTTTTCAAAACAAATCAAAGATTCATACCAAATTAAATTTTTCCCTTTAATCAATACCCTAATGGCAAATCTCCAATTTCAACCTCAAATCAAATCCATTCATAACTGACATGATCCAATTGTGATTTAACCATTAAAGTTTTGCAAACCATTAATTCAACAATGTTTTCATAAATATTGGGTCATTGAATAAAATTTGTTTAAAATCAACTCCTTGTGAATATAATGGAAATGCAAATAGCAATTTAACACTCAAAGTAATATTCCAAATTTTTGGGCTTAATGTGCACATTTGCTTTTATTTTCTGTTTTGGAAATTAATACAAACTATTGCAAAATGAAGGCCCCAAATCCCTATCCTTTCTTTTCTCTCTCTCTTTATCTCTTGCAAAAAAAGGAAAGATGAAAAAAAAATCAAAAGGCAAAGGAGAGAGGAGAACAACCCTTTCCCTCTCAGCCCACCACCTAAGCCCAGCAGCCCCCCACGGTCGTCTTCCCCGTACGGACAGAAGGACAGCGCCCGTCGCTGGCACCCCCACCGATCCCCACCTCAACTGCTCCCCTCGCCTTTATCTCCTCCCCAATCGATCCCCCCCCCCCCCCCAAAACCCTAGCTGCTCCTTCTCCCTTCCCCCTCCGCCGCCAGCCTTCCTCTCCCCTCGATTTTTCCCCTCCAAAATCCCTGTCTGGACTTGTTCTCTGAAGAACCGGCGACAGCTGCCATGGCCGCCCCTTTGGAGCCGAGGTTGCCCTCCTCGATCGGCCCCGATTCCGGCGGGAATGGAACCGGGGCGCAACCAGCTCCGGACGGTGCCCCTTCGGCGGGGTCGTGGCGCCACCAGGGCCGCGGCGTCGACGCGTTTGCCGCCGGTGGGGAGCCTGCTGCGCCTCCTTCCTCTCCACTCGACGGCGACCCCCTGCCCCTCTTCCCTTTGACGACGACGCCCTCGCGTCCCTTCTGCGACTGCACGCCACGGTGAGGGCCCCACCTCGGCCTAGGCCCCTCTCCTTCCCCTGCTCTGTTCGCCCCGCCATCGAGCGGTGGGCGCAGCTCGTTGTTCACGATCGGTCTGTTCTCTGAATCGTTGTGTAAAAAATTCAGTACCGCGTGCGGTCGCCTCTTAATCCCACTGATCCGGTTACTGTCACGAATACTTGTCTAGCCTAGTGGTTGGCCTGCTGCGCTGCAACCCAGGAGGTCCCTGGATCGACTCCTCACGGAGGCAAAAGGCTCCACCTTTTTGGCTATTTTCCACCGCACGGGACGGCCCACCCGGCAGTGACCCAGTGGCCACGTCAGCCCACACTCGCGCGACACGTGGATGCCACCTGTGCACGACCCCACTGGTCATAGGCACTGGGTACAGATGCCCTGCGTGACAAAAATTTCCAAACCCTTTTTCTATTTTCCAAAAATTCCAGAAAACGAGTGAATCTTCTATAAATCATAACTTTTAATTGGTAACTCCAATTTGCACAAATTTTATATGTGTTCCAATCAAAATTCCATGAACTTTTCAAATATCACATTTGTTATCTGTTTTGCACAATTCAAATTGTTTCAAATTTCAAATTCAAACAATTCTTTTCCAATTTGGTTAATTCCATAATTAATTCATACTTAATTCAATTAACTCAAATAAAATATGTTTTTCAGTCCAAATTCATTGTACTTTCTATTTATCAACTTTGTTTTGCAATTTGGGAAATTAAAATTAATGTTATTTAATAATCCTTAAAAATGATAAATTAAATGGCATAATTAATAACTTTCAAATGTTTGCTCCAAATTAAATACTCAAAACATGTTTTCCATCCAAAATCAAATGCCACACCTGAATATCAACTTTGTTTTCTAGTTTGCAACAATTAATTTGAATAATTGTTTCACCTCTTATTTAATGCAATTTAAATTGCCAAAATTCATAACTAATTCATTTTAATTCCAAATCAAACAAATAAAATATGTTTTCCAATCAGTTTCATATCTTTAACATGTTCATGCCATTCATATTCCTGTTTGCATCTTGCCTTGTGCATTTTAGCTTTTGTTATGCCTGTTCATCTATATGACCACATATGGAATGTGTGGGCTAATTAATTCCAACTGTTGCCCCATTCCATTTAAATTGCCTAACTCATCTACTTTATTGTTTTCCATGCTAAACAACATTTAACTTGATGGTTAGATAAACAACTTGAACCAATTCCTATTTCTCGGACTCGGTTCCGATTAAATTGCTTAAGTTGTTTCCCCTGTTGCATCTTGCCATGCCATGCATATAAAATAGGATCATGCTGGATCTTTTGCCGTAGTAGTAATTGTTGCATCCGGTGTTTGTTCGAGGTTCGTTGCTTCTTCCCGGATAGGACGTTGAGATGATGTGAGCAACGACAAGTTCTGCTACCTTGCGGGATCTCAGGCAAGTATACTCACTTGCTGCCAAATGGCTGCCTTTCATCACTTGTTACCGATTCTTTCCGTTGTCCTTATTCTAGCCTGTTGATACGATGCTTGTGTCTCGATCCTATTATATGTTTACCTTGAAGCCATGATATAGCTTTCCCTTCCACTTCCTATCAACTGTTGTTTGTTTACCTTGTTGGCCTTCGTGTCGTAGTTGCATGCTTAGTGTTGTTTGCGCTCAAGTCTTGTTGTTCGTCTTATCACCTGTTTAGTTGATAGTTGGGTTTCATTTCAATCAACAACTTGTTATTGTTTTGGGTAATAATAATTTGATGTTAAGGCACCGGCAGGAGGCCCAGGTTAGGGTTTTGAAGCCTGCTAGTGTCGAAACTAGGAAAAGAGTCTTGTCTACTGATCCATGATGAGCGTGCTCACCGCATCCGGGTGGTAGTATGGGACCCCCCTCGACTTAGACCTGATCTGCAGCTTGTCCGAAGAGCCACACTTAGTTCGGGTGTTCCATTTGCTCCTTGCATAATGGGAGGCGCCCCCATGGTTACTGGTTATGATGATGATGATGCATATAGGGCGAGGCCTGTAGTGCCGGGGTGTTGTGTCCTGCGGGAGTTTTGCACACCTGCGCTAAGTATTCGGCTGCGTCGCTGGGACCTTATAGCTCCGTGGCTCCGAGGATGGGTTGTAGAGATGGTTTGGGTCGTGTCGAGCCAACCTGAGTTTTAGTTGGTGGCTTGAGTGTGTACGGGTACTGGAGCACACCCTGCAGGGATAAATCTTCTCGAGAAGCCGCGTTTTCCGCGGTTATGGATTACTTGGTGAAAGTACTGGCTAACAAGTACTCAGACAACTTACACCTAATGATAATAACTTGACTAGTAATAGTCTTATTGACACAATAACTTGATCCATCATTAATCAACCGGGTGAGTTATCCTTGGGTTGCTTCCTTAGTAGGGGGTGACATTGGATGGGTTTGTTTTGGTGGTTAGTTGTAGTTGGTTCCGATACGCTATCTTATCCCTCTCTTTTAGCCGGATGTTGTAGGGAGTTTCTGTAGTTGGTTAGTGCAGCCCGCTGCCGCTTATTTGCAATAACCCCTTCCTTTCCGTTGATCCCAAAGTATTTGTATCTTGTGATGATCGGATTACGCCGGTATCTTGTGAGTATGGGTTTTTATCCCCTTGCCAGTACTTAACCATACTGACCGACGAATCCTTTTTCGTGGCTGCAAATTCCAAATTGTAGTCAACAGGTTTGAAGTCTGACGACGTTAGCTTGGGAATCCCTCCGGCTTGGCCTGGGCAGGGATTGGACGCTCTCGGTTATCTTCAGGACTCTTAGTCCAATTTGTATCTTGTCCGTAGCCGGACACTATGTGGTTTCTTCCGCTGTTATTTGGATCTTGGTATTGTATCAGTTGTATCCTTGACTCGTTGGAGTCTCTTGTATATATCTTTTCTGTTGTTGTTGTGGATTATTCGTGAACTGTTGTAATGTTATCACAAGTGGCAACCTGGAATCGGTTATTATGCGGATTTGACGGGAATGCTGAAATCTGCATAGTGCCCGATCTCGGGGCGTCACAAATGGTATCAGAGCCTGGTTTCCGATTCCCGATATTGTTTCGATACGAATGGTTATCGAAGCAACGGGTCCGCAAAGCCTGTAGGATAACCTCGCTAACGGTCGTTGTTTCTAGAGTGTCAAAATCTATTTCTGCTAAACTATTTTGGAAACATCTCAATAGGATTCTTGTTTTCTCCTTATCTCTATTCTACTTCTCCTTCTATCTCATTTGATTTGGAGTCCACTCCCGTACTCAAACTTTCAAAGTGTTAGGATCCTACGTGGGTGGACGTTTTCTGAGCCGTTAACCTAATAGGTTCGATCGTCGGAAGATTACTGGTGGAAGAACATCGTCGTCACTCCGAGCAAGAATCTCTTGTTAGTGGTGTCGAGGAGATCAACTAGAAGCATGAAGAATCGATAGTCGAACTTCTTCCCCTCCCGGGGTAGCAGGTGGATTGCGAGGGCGCAATCCCTTGTTAGTGGTGTCGTCTGTAACACCTGGGATGTTACCCTAGATAGAAAGTTGGTTGTTTTTCTTTTGTTGCATTGCATCACATGCGTCATATGCATTGCATCATGTTTTCAAAACAAATCAAAGATTCATACCAAATTAAATTTTTCCCTTTAATCAATACCCTAATGGCAAATCTCCAATTTCAACCTCAAATCAAATCCATTCATAACTGACATGATCCAATTGTGATTTAACCATTAAAGTTTTGCAAACCATTAATTCAACAAATGTTTTCATAAATATTGGGTCATTGAATAAAATTTGTTTAAAATCAACTCCTTATGAACATACTAATGGAAATGCAAATAGCAATTTAACACTCAAAGTAATATTCCAAATTTTTGGGCTTAATGTGCACATTTGCTTTTATTTTCTGTTTTGGAAATTAATACAAACTATTGCATAAAATGAAGGCCCCAAATCCCTATCCTTTCTTTCTCTCTCTCTCTTTATCTCTTGCAAAAAAAAAGGAAAGATGAAAAAAAAATCAAAAGGCAAAGGAGAGAGGAGAACATCCCTTTCCCTCTCAGCCCACCACCTAAGCCCAGCAGCCCCCCACGGTCATCTTCCCCGTACGGACAGAAGGACAGCGCCCGTCGCTGTCACCCCCACCGATCCCCACCTCAACTGCTCCCCTCGCCTTTATCTCCTCCCCCAATCGATCCCCCCCCCCAAAACCCTAGCTGCTCCTTCTCACTTCCCCCTCCGCCGCCAGCCTTCCTCTCCCCTCGATTTTTCCCCTCCAAAATCCCTGTCTGAACTTTTTCTCTGAAGAACCGGCGAAAGCTGCCATGGCCGCCCTTTGGAGCCGAGGTTGCCCCTCTCGATCGGCCCCGATTCCGGCGGGAATGGAACCGGGGCGCAACCAGCTCCGGACGGCGCCCCTTCGGCGGGGTCGTGGCGCCACCAGGGCCACGGCGTCGACGCGTTTGCCGCCGGCGGGGAGCCTGCTGCGCCTCCTTCCTCTCCACTCGACGGCGACCCCCTGCCCCTCTTCCCTTTGACGACGACGCCCTCGCGTCCCTTCTGCGACTGCACGCCACGGTGAGGGCCCCACCTCGGCCTAGGCCCCTCTCCTTCCCCTGCTCTATTCGCCCCGCCATCGAGCGGTGGGCGCAGCTCGTTGTTCACGATCGGTCTGTTCTCTGAATCGCTGTGTAAAAAATTCAGTACCGCGTGCGGTCGCCTCTTAATCCCACCGATCCGGTTACTGTCACGAATACTTGTCTAGCCTAGTGGTTGGCCTGCTGCGCTGCAACCCAGGAGGTCCCTGGATCGACTCCTCACGGAGGCAAAAGGCTCCACCTTTTTGGCTATTTTCCACCGCACGGGACGGCCCACCCGGCAGTGACCCAGTGGCCACGTCAGCCCACACTCGCGCGACACGTGGATGCCACCTGTGCACGACCCCACTGGTCATAGGCACTGGGTACAGATGCCCTGCGTGACAAAAATTTCCAAACCCTTTTTCTATTTTCCAAAAATTCCAGAAAACGAGTGAATCTTCTATAAATCATAACTTTTAATTGGTAACTCCAATTTGCACAAATTTTATATGTATTCCAATCAAAATTCCATGAACTTTTCAAATATCACATTTGTTATTTGTTTTGCACAATTCAAATTGTTTCAAATTTCAAATTCAAACAATTCTTTTCCAATTTGGTTAATTCCATAATTAATTCATACTTAATTCAATTAATTCAAATAAAATATGTTTTTCAGTCCAAATTCATTGTACTTTCTGTTTATCAACTTTGTTTTGCAATTTGCGAAATTAAAATTAATGTTATTTAATAATCCTTAAAAATGATAAATTAAATGGCATAATTAATAACTTTCAAATGTTTGCTCCAAATTAAATACTCAAAACATGTTTTCCATCCAAAATCAAATGCCACACCTGAATATCAACTTTGTTTTCTGGTTTGCAACAATTAATTTGAATAATTGTTTCACCTCTTATTTAATGCAATTTAAATTGCCAAAATTCATAACTAATTCATTTAATTCCAAATCAAACAAATAAAATATGTTTTCCAATCAGTTTCATATCTTTAACATGTTCATGCCATTCATATTCCTGTTTGCATCTTGCCTTGTGCATTTTAGCTTTTGTTATGCCTGTTCATCTATATGACCACATATGGAATGTGTGGGCTAATTAATTCCAACTGTTGCCCCATTCCATTTAAATTGCCTAACTCATCTACTTTATTGTTTTCCATGCTAAACAACATTTAACTTGATGGTTAGATAAACAACTTGAACCAATTCCTATTTCTCCGGACTCCGGTTCCGATTAAATTGCTTAAGTTGTTTCCCCTGTTGCATCTTGCCATGCCATGCATATAAAATAGGATCATGCTGGATCTTTTGCCGTAGTAGTAATTGTTGCATCCGGTGTTTGTTCGAGGTTCGTTGCTTCTTCCCGGATAGGACGTTGAGATGATGTGAGCAACGACAAGTTCTGCTACCTTGCGGGATCTCAGGCAAGTATACTCACTTGCTGCCAAATGGCTGCCTTTCATCACTTGTTACTGATTCTTTCCGTTGTCCTTATTCAAGCCTGTTGATACGATGCTTGTGTCTCGATCCTATTATATGTTTACCTTGCAGCCATGATATAGCTTTCCCTTCCACTTCCTATCAACTGTTGTTTGTTTACCTTGTTGGCCTTCGTGTCGTAGTTGCATGCTTAGTGTTGTTTGCGCTCAAGTCTTGTTGTCCGTCTTATCACCTGTTTAGTTTATAGTTGGGTTTCATTTCAATCAAAAACTTGTTATTGTTTTGGGTAATAATAATTTGATGTTAAGGCACCGGCAGGAGGCCCGGGTTAGGGTTTTGAAGCCTGCTAGTGTCGAAACTAGGAAAAGAGTCTTGTCTACTGATCCATGATGAGCGTGCTCACCGCATCCGGGTGGTAGTATGGGACCCCCCTCGACTTAGACCTGATCTGCAGCTTGTCCGAAGAGCCACACTTAGTTCGGGTGTTCCATTTGCTCCTTGCATAATGGGAGGCGCCCCCATGGTTACTGGTTATGATGATGATGATGCATATAGGGCGAGGCCTGTAGTGTCGGGGTGTTGTGTCCTGCGGGAGTTTTGCACACCTGCGCTGAGTATTCGGCTGCATGGCTGGGACCTTATAGCTCCGTGGCTCCGAGGATGGGTTGTAGAGATGGTTTGGGTCGTGTCGAGCCAACCTGAGTTTTAGTTGGTGGCTTGAGTGTGTACGGGTACTGGAGCACACCCTGCAGGGATAAATCTTCTCGAGAAGCCGTGTTTTCCGCGGTTATGGATTACTTGGTGAAAGTACTGGCTAACAAGTACTCAGACAACTTACACCTAATGATAATAACTTGACTAGTAATAGTCTTATTGACACAATAACTTGATCCATCATTAATCAACCGGGTGAGTTATCCTTGGGTTGCTTCCTTAGTAGGGGGTGACATTGGATGGGTTTGTTTTGGTGGTTAGTTGTAGTTGGTTCCGATACGCTATCTTATCCCTCTCTTTAGCCGGATGTTGTAGGGAGTTTCTGTAGTTGGTTAGTGCAGCCCGCTGCCGCTTATTTGCAATAACCCCTTCCTTTCCGTTGATCCCAAAGTATTTGTATCTTGTGATGATCGGATTACGCCGGTATCTTGTGAGTATGGGTTTTTATCCCCTTGCCAGTACTTAACCGTACTGACCGACGAATCCTTTTTCGTGGCTGCAAATTCCAAATTGCAGTCAACATGTTTGAAGTCTGACGACGTTAGCTTGGGAATCCCTCCGGCTTGGCCTGGGCAGGGATTGGACGCTCTCGGTTATCTTCAGGACTCTTAGTCCAATTTGTATCTTGTCCGTAGCCGGACACTATGTGGTTTCTTCCGCTGTTATTTGGATCTTGGTATTGTATCAGTTGTATCCTTGACTCGTTGGAGTCCTCTTGTATATATCTTTTCTGTTGTTGTTTTGGATTATTCGTGAACTGTTGTAATGTTATCACAAGTGGCAACCTGGAATCGGTTATTATGCGGATTTGGCGGGAATGCTGAAATCTGCATAGTGCCCGATCTCGGGGCGTCACATCGTGTGTCAGTACTAGTAAGTACTGGCAAGTCATACTCACAATATACCAGCGTAACCAATCATCACAAGATACAAATACTTTGGGTACAACGGAAAGGAAGGGATTATTGCAAAGAAGCGGCAGCGGGCTGCACTAACCAACTACAGAAACACATTACAACTTCCGGCTAACAGAAAGAAGATAAGATAGTGTATCGTAACCAACTACAACTAACTTCAAACAAACCCATCCAATGTTACCCCCTACTAAGGAAGCAACCCAAGGAAACTCACACTGTTGATTAGGGTGACATCATTCTTATGGTGGAAGTAATCTATATTACTAGTCAAGTTGTTATAGTTAGGTGTAAGTTGTCTGAGTACTTGTTAGCCAGCACTTTCACCAAGTCATCCATAACCGCGGACAACGCGGCTTCTCGAGAAGATTTAACACTGCAGGGATGCACCAATTTGGTCGTACACGTAAGAGTATCCCGCCAGGCGGGGATCAAACCCACCAAGCGAGGCACTCAACACAACCCAACTCTTCTTCGCATCAAGCCCAAAGCACCTTGAGCGCACGGCTAATCAAGCCCCACGAAGAAAAGGGGACCCTCATAGCACTCTAAGAACGTGTCTCCCTAAATGCCGACTACAAAAGTTCCACCCTGGCGCCAAGGGTTCGCACCTGCATATGCATGCGGCAAATGGAAAACCCGAACTAAATGAGGCGATTTGGACGAGATGCGAATCGAATCAAAGTTGAGGGGGGTGCCCATACTCGCTTCCCACATGCGGTTAGCGCGCTCATCATGGATCAGTAGACAAGACCCTTTTCCTAATTAAGTTCGACACTAGCAGGCCTCAAAACCACGCCGGGCCTCCTGCCGGTGCCTTATCATCAAATTATTATTACCCAAAACATTAACATGTTGTTGATTGAAATGAAACCCAACTATCAAACTAAACAGGTGATAGAACAAAGGACAACAAGACTCGAGCGCAAACAACACTAAGCATGCAACTACAACACGAGGGCCAACGAGGTAAACAAGCAACATGTTAATAGGAAGTGGAAGGAAAGGCTATATCATGGCTGCAAGGTAAACATATGATAGGATCGAGACACAAGCATCGAATCATAAGGCTAGCATAAAGACAACGGAAAGAATCGGTAACAAGTGAGGAAAGGCAACATAGGTAGCAAGTGAGTATACTTGCCTGGAATCCAGCAAGTAGAGGTACAGAACTTGTCGTTGCTCACATCATCTCAGCGTCCTATCCGCGAAGAAGCAACAAACTAGAACAAACACCGGATGCAACAATTACTACTACGGCAAAAGATCCAGCATGATCAAGATATGGATGCATGACAAGTTTAAGGATGCATCAAAGATAAACTAGTTGACATGGTAAACATATTTAAATGGGCCCATATGCAATTTGGATTGCATATGGAAAAGCCCATGAATTAATGTTGAATTAAATGATCTACAAATAACCATCATGTGAAAGTTGATTAGAATGATGCATGGATGATGAAAACAATAAGAAAACGACAATAGCTTCAATTTCAAATGTTGTTTACCAAGTTTGGAATTTTATTTATTAAGTTGTGAAATTTGGCTTCTTAAGTGAGTTACACAACATTTATTGTTTTCACCCATTTTAATTGTTCAAAACAGATGACAAAATTCATATTTGGAAAGAACACAAAATTTAGATGGAATAAATATTTCATTTGTTGAATTTGGATTTTAGATGAGCAAGTTATTAAATTGACAATTTTAAATGCATTAATTAAGAAATAGTTGTTTTCAGCAATTTAAGTTGTCGAAAACAGAAAAAAAAAGTTTATATTTGCAAAGTTCATGAAAAATGGGATGGAAAACATATTTTACATGTTGGAATTGGATTTGAATTGCCCAAGTTATGAATTTTGCAATTTAAAAGGTGTAATTAAAGTATTGAATTATTGCACCAATTTTAATTAGGAAAAACAGGAAACAAAGTGCATAATTGAAAAGTACAGGAAATTTTGAATGGAATACATATTTTATTTGCCCAATTTGGATTTGAATTGGTGAAGTTATTCATGTTTGAAATTTAGGGGCCAAACTGCAAAAGATTTTGAAATGGCAGGGGCCTCTCTGTGATTTTCGCGCAGATGTGGATCTGTCTTTCACCGCGCGCACGCATAGCCAGAGGGGCTGACCTGTGGGGCCAGGCCAGCGTGGCGCTGATTGGGTGCGGGTGAAGGTGACTGGGCCTCTAGGGTCACCGACAGGTGGGCCCTGTCCCTTGCGCGAAAAAGGAGAAAAAGGGGAGGCAAATTGCGCCCGCGGGGATCGAACCTGGGTCTCCACCGTGTGGATCGGGAGCCCAAGCCACTGGGCTGAGCTGTAGTTTCTGAACTTATCTGTATCTGAACGTTTAAAGGGCAATTCCGGTGCTCTGTTTACTGACGAACTGAAACACCACATCTGCGAGTGCAGATCGGAAGGGAAAGAGACGGAAATTCTACCACGACATGCACGGATTGGTGGCGCCCAATGTTCCTAATGTGAAGGTAAGTGTGTGTGCGTGCCAGCCGGAATTGAGGCGTGTCTGCCACCGAATTTGCAGGAATGAAACAGAGAAAACCTCAACTAGCTCAAACTCGGGCTGTTCATGGCGGACAGCAAAAGGAGAAGATGGCAGCGACCGTATCCACAAGCGAACATAGGAGAAAACTGCGGGAATCGAAGCGAAAGCTCACCGGGAGGATCTCGGAGAAGCTTTACTTGCTGGAGTGGACGAACGACGGCGAATTCCCTCGGAGAAGATGACTGGCCGGAGAGGAAGAAGGTCTTGCCGGCGGTTACCGGGGCGCTCCCGGCTCGATCCCTTCAGCATAGACGTAGAGGACGATGTGGCGGACCTCCTGAAGTTCTTGGATATGGATAGGAGTCTCTGTGGCAGTGGCGCCACGATGAGGTCTCCTGGTGTGCTCTCTCTCATTGCAAGAAACAGAGTAATACCATAAAGAGGAATGGAGAGATGGCGGCGGGAGAGGGAGAAGGGAGGCTAGGGCCGAGGAGGGCGACCAGATGGGGGATTTAAGGAGGGGAGCAAGAAGCAGCGGCCGTCCCATCGTCTACAGGAGTACGTGGACATGGTGGATGCTTTGCCGTACAGGTTGAAGATGATTCGGAGCAGATCGACCAGGTACACGGGCCTTAGGAAGAGAAGTCGACCCAAAAGAAAGATTGGGCTGGAAGGCAAAGAGGGCTGGCTGGGCCTCGTGGACTGGTCTGCCCTCTTCCAAATTGTTTTTTTTCTCTCTGCCTTGATTATTTCTTTAGAAAACATGTTAGGCACTACAAAAAATAATAATTTTGAGGCAACAATTAATTAGAGAGAATTTGGAAAACAAGATTGGATGAATTTTAAATGGTTTGGAAGTTTTAAAAGGCATGATGATGCATGATGTTATGAGATGCACTAAAGGAAAAACAAACAATTCTAATTGGGAAAACACCCGGGTGTTATAGACGACACCACTAACAAGGGATTGCGCCCTCGCAATCCGCCAACGCCAAGAGAGAGGAAGAAGCTGGACTATCGATTCTTCATGCTTCAAGTTGATCTCCTCGACACCACTAACAAGGGATTCTCGCTCGGATTGACGACGATGTCCTTCCACCAGGAATCTTCCGATGATCGAACCTATTATTTTAAAGGCTCAGAAAACATCCAACCCACGTAGGATCCTAGACTTTGAAAGATTGAGAGGTAGAGAGACCCCAAAGCAAATAAGATGAGAGGAGAAATAGAATAGAGATAAGGAGACAACAAGAATCCTATTGAGATGTTTCCAAAATAGTTTAGCAGAAAATAGTTTTTGACACTCTAGAAACAACGACCGTTAGCGAGGTTATCCTACAGGCTTTGCGGACCCGTTGCTTCGATAACCATTCGTATCGAAACAACATTGGGAATCGGAACCATGCTCTGATACCATTTGTGACGCCCCGAGATCGGGCACTATGCAGATTTCAGCATTCCCGCCAAATCCGCATAATAACCGATTCCAGGTTGCCACTTGTGATAACATTACAACAGTTCACGAATATTCCACAACAACAGAAGAGATTTATACAAGACGACTCAAACGAGTCAAGGATACAACTGATACAATACAAAGATCCAAATGACAGCGGAAGAAACAACATAGTGTCCGACTACGGACAAGATACAAATTGGACTAAGAGTCCTGAAGATAACCGAGAGCGTCCAATCCCTGCCCAGGCCAAGCCGGAGGGATTCCCAAGCTAACGTCGCCAGACTTCAAACCTGTTGACTGCAATGTTGAATATGCGCCACGAAAATGAATTCGTGGGTCAGTACTAGTAAGTACTGGCAAGTCATACTCACAAGATACCAGCGTAACCAATCATCACAAGATACAAATACTTTGGGTACAACGGAAAGGAAGGGATTATTGCAAAGAAGCGGCAGCGGGCTGCACTAACCAACTACAGAAACACACTACAACTTCCGGCTAACAGAAAGAAGATAAGATAGTGTATCGTAACCAACTACAACTAACTTCAAACAAACCCATCCAATGTTACCCCCTACTAAGGAAGCAACCCAAGGAAACTCACACTGTTGATTAGGGTGACATCATTCTTATGGTGGAAGTAATCTATATTACTAGTCAAGTTGTTATAGTTAGGTGTAAGTTGTCTGAGTACTTGTTAGCCAGCACTTTCACCAAGTCATCCATAACCGCGGACAACACGGCTTCTCGAGAAGATTTAACACTGCAGGGATGCACCAATTTGGCCGTACACGTAAGAGTATCCCGCCAGGCGGGATCAAACCCACCAAGCGAGGCACTCAACACAACCCAACTCTTCTTCGCATCAAGCCCAAAGCACCTTGAGCGCACGGCTAATCAAGCCCCACGAAGAAAAGGGGACCCTCATAGCACTCTAAGAACGTGTCTCCCTAAATGCCGACTACAAAAGTTCCACCCTGGCGCCAAGGGTTCGCACCTGCATATGCATGCGGCAAATGGAAAACCCGAACTAAATGAGGCGATTTGGACGAGATGCGAATCGAATCAAAGTTGAGGGGGGCGCCCATACTCGCTTCCCACATGCGGTTAGCGCGCTCATCATGGATCAGTAGACAAGACCCTTTTCCTAATTAAGTTCGACACTAGCAGGCCTCAAAACCACGCCGGGCCTCCTGCCGGTGCCTTATCATCAAATTATTATTACCCAAAACATTAACATGTTTGTTGATTGAAATGAAACCCAACTATCAACTAAACAGGTGATAGAACAAAGGACAACAAGACTCGAGCGCAAACAACACTAAGCATGCAACTACGACACGAGGGCCAACGAGGTAAAAAAGCAACATGTTAATAGGAAGTGGAAGGAAAGGCTATATCATGGCTCCAAGGTAAACATGATAGGATCGAGACACAAGCATCGAATCATAAGGCTAGCATAAAGACAACGGAAAGAATCGTTAACAAGTGAGGAAAGGCAACATAGGTAGCAAGTGAGTATACTTCCTGGAATCCAGCAAGTAGAGGTACAGAACTTATCGTTGCTCACATCATCTCAGCGTCCTATCCGCGAAGAAGCAACAAACTAGAACAAACACCGGATGCAACAATTACTACTACCGCAAAAGATCCAGCATGATCAAGATATGGATGCATGACAAGTTTAAGGATGCATCAAAGATAAACTAGTTGACATGGTAAACATATTTAAATGGGCCCATATGCAATTTGGATTGCATATGGAAAAGCCCATGAATTAATGTTGAATTAAATGATCTACAAATAACCATCATGTGAAAGTTGATTAGAATGATGCATGGATGATGAAAACAATAAGAAAACGACAATAGCTTCAATTTGAAATGTTGCTTACCAAGTTTGGAATTTTATTTATTAAGTTGTGAAATTTGGCTTCTTAAGTGAGTTACACAACATTTATTGTTTTCACCCATTTTAATTGTTCAAAACAGATGACAAAATTCATATTTGGAAAGAACACAAAATTTTAGATGGAATAAATATTTCATTTGTTGAATTTGGATTTTAGATGAGCAAGTTATTAAATTGACAATTTTAAATGCATTAATTAAGAAATAGTTGTTTTCAGCAATTTAAGTTGTTCAAAACAGAAAAAAAAAAGTTTATATTTGCAAAGTTCATGAAAAATGGGATGGAAAACATATTTTACATGTTGGAATTGGATTTGAATTGACCAAGTTATGAATTTTGCAATTTAAAAGGTGTAATTAAAGAATTGAATTATTGCACCAATTTTAATTAGGAAAAACAGGAAACAAAGTGCATAATTGAAAAGTACAGGAAATTTTGAATGGAATACATATTTTATTTGCCCAATTTGGATTTGAATTGGTGAAGTTATTCATGTTTGAAATTTAGAGGCCAAACTGCAAAAGATTTTGAAATGGCAGGGGCCTCTCTGTGATTTTCGCGCAGATGTGGATCTGTCTTTCACCGCGCGCACGCATAGCCAGAGGGGCTGACCTGTGGGGCCAGGCCAGCGTGGCGCTGATTGGGTGCGGGTGAAGGTGACTGGGCCTCTAGGGTCACCGACAGGTGGGCCCTGTCCCTTGCGCGAAAAAGGAGAAAAAGGGGAGGCAAATTGCGCCCGCGGGGATCGAACCTGGGTCTCCACCGTGCGGATCGGGAGCTCAAGCCACTGGGCTGAGCTGTAGTTTCTGAACTTATCGGTATCTGAATGTTTAAAGGGCAATTCCGGTGCTCCGTTTACTGACGAACTGAAACACCACATCTGCGAGTGCAGATCGGAAGGGAAAGAGACGGAAATTCTACCACGACATGCACGGATTGGTGGCGCCCAATGTTCCTAATGTGAAGGTAAGTGTGTGTGCGTGCCAGCCGGAATTGAGGCGTGTCTGCCACCGAATTTGCAGGAACGAAACAGAGAAAACCTCAACTAGCTCAAACTCGGGCTGTTCATGGCGGACAACAAAAGGAGAAGATGGCAGCGACCGTATCCGCAAGCGAACATAGGAGAAAACTGCGGGAATCGAAGCGAAAGCTCACCGGGAGGATCTCGGAGAAGCTTTACTTGCTGGAGTGGACGAACGACGGCGAATTCCCTCGGAGAAGATGACTGGCCGGAGAGGAAGAAGGTCTTGCCAGCGGTTACCGGGGCGCTCCCGGCTCGATCCCTTCAGCATAGACGTAGAGGACGATGTGGCGGACCTCCTGAAGTTCTTGGATATGGATAGGAGTCTCTGTGGCAGTGGCGCCACGATGAGGTCTCCTGGTGTGCTCTCTCTCGTTGCAAGAAATAGAGTAATACCATAGAGAGGAATGGAGAGATGGCGGCGGGAGAGGGAGAAGGGAGGCTAGGGCTGAGGAGGGCGACCAGATGGGGGATTTAAGGAGGGGAGCAAGAAGCAGCGGCCGTCCCATCGTCTACAGGAGTACGTGGACATGGTGGATGCTTTGCCGTACATGTTGAAGATGATTCGGAGCAGATCGACCAGGTACACGGGCCTTAGGAAGAGAAGTCGACCCAAAAGAAAGATTGGGCTGGAAGGCAAAGAGGGCTGGCTGGGCCTCGTGGACTGGTCTGCCCTCTTCCAAATTGTTTTTTTTCTCTGCCTTGATTATTTCTTTAGAAAACATGTTAGGCACTACAAAAAATAATAATTTTGAGGCAACAATTAATTAGAGAGAATTTGGAAAACAAGATTGGATGAATTTTAAATGGTTTGGAAGTTTTAAAAGGCATGATGATGCATGATGTTATGAGATGCACTAAAGGAAAAACAAACAATTCTAATTGGGAAAACCCCCGGGTGTTATAGACGACACCACTAACAAGGGATTGCGCCCTCGCAATCCGCCAACGCCAAGAGAGAGGAAGAAGCTGGACTATCGAGTCTTCATGCTTCAAGTTGATCTCCTCGACACCACTAACAAACGATTCTCGCTCGGATTGACGACGATGTCCTTCCACCAGGAATCTTCCGATGATCGAACCTATTATTTTAAAGGCTCAGAAAACATCCAACCCACGTAGGATCCTAGACTTTGAAAGATTGAGAGGTAGAGAGACCCCAAAGCAAATAAGATGAGAGGAGAAATAGAATAGAGATAAGGAGAAAACAAGAATCCTATTGAGATGTTTCCAAAATAGTTTAGCAGAAAATAGTTTTTGACACTCTAGAAACAACGACCGTTAGCGAGGTTATCCTACAGGCTTTGCGGACCCGTTGCTTCGATAACCATTCGTATCGAAACAACATTGGGAATCGGAACCATGCTCTGATACCATTTGTGACGCCCCGAGATCGGGCACTATGCAGATTTCAGCATTCCCGCCAAATCCGCATAATAACCGATTCCAGGTTGCCACTTGTGATAACATTACAACAGTTCACGAATATTCCACAACAACAGAAGAGATTTATACAAGACGACTCAAACGAGTCAAGGATACAACTGATACAATACAAAGATCCAAATGACAGCGGAAGAAACAACATAGTGTCCGACTACGGACAAGATACAAATTGGACTAAGAGTCCTGAAGATAACCGAGAGCGTCCAATCCCTGCCCAGGCCAAGCCGGAGGGATTCCCAAGCTAACGTCGCCAGACTTCAAACCTGTTGACTGCAATGTTGAATATGCAGCCACGAAAATGAATTCGTGGGTCAGTACTAGTAAGTACTGGCAAGTCATACTCACAAGATACCAGCGTAACCAATCATCACAAGATACAAATACTTTGGGTACAACGGAAAGGAAGGGATTATTGCAAAGAAGCGGCAGCGGGCTGCACTAAACCAACTACAGAAACACACTACAACTTCCGGCTAACAGAAAGAAGATAAGATAGTGTATCGTAACCAACTACAACTAACTTCAAACAAACCCATCCAATGTTACCCCCACTAAGGAAGCAACCCAAGGAAACTCACACTGTTGATTAGGGTGACATCATTCTTATGGTGGAAGTAATCTATATTACTAGTCAAGTTGTTATAGTTAGGTGTAAGTTGTCTGAGTACTTGTTAGCCAGCACTTTCACCAAGTCATCCATAACCGCGGACAACACGGCTTCTCGAGAAGATTTAACACTGCAGGGATGCACCAATTTGGCCGTACACGTAAGAGTATCCCGCCAGGCGGGGATCAAACCCACCAAGCGAGGCACTCAACACAACCCAACTCTTCTTCGCATCAAGCCCAAAGCACCTTGAGCGCACGGCTAATCAAGCCCCACGAAGAAAAGGGGACCCTCATAGCACTCTAAGAACGTGTCTCCCTAAATGCCGACTACAAAAGTTCCACCCTGGCGCCAAGGGTTCGCACCTGCATATGCATGCGGCAAATGGAAAACCCGAACTAAATGAGGCGATTTGGACGAGATGCGAATCGAATCAAAGTTGAGGGGGGCGCCCATACTCGCTTCCCACATGCGGTTAGCGCGCTCATCATGGATCAGTAGACAAGACCCTTTTCCTAATTAAGTTCGACACTAGCAGGCCTCAAAACCACGCCGGGCCTCCTGCCGGTGCCTTATCATCAAATTATTATTACCCAAAACATTAACATGTTGTTGATTGAAATGAAACCCAACTATCAAACTAAACAGGTGATAGAACAAAGGACAACAAGACTCGAGCGCAAACAACACTAAGCATGCAACTACGACACGAGGGCCAACGAGGTAAAAAAGCAACATGTTAATAGGAAGTGGAAGGAAAGGCTATATCATGGCTCCAAGGTAAACATATGATAGGATCGAGACACAAGCATCGAATCATAAGGCTAGCATAAAGACAACGGAAAGAATCGTTAACAAGTGAGGAAAGGCAACATAGGTAGCAAGTGAGTATACTTGCCTGGAATCCAGCAAGTAGAGGTACAGAACTTATCGTTGCTCACATCATCTCAGCGTCCTATCCGCGAAGAAGCAACAAACTAGAACAAACACCGGATGCAACAATTACTACTACGGCAAAAGATCCAGCATGATCAAGATATGGATGCATGACAAGTTTAAGGATGCATCAAAGATAAACTAGTTGACATGGTAAACATATTTAAATGGGCCCATATGCAATTTGGATTGCATATGGAAAAGCCCATGAATTAATGTTGAATTAAATGATCTACAAATAACCATCATGTGAAAGTTGATTAGAATGATGCATGGATGATGAAAACAATAAGAAAACGACAATAGCTTCAATTTGAAATGTTGCTTACCAAGTTTGGAATTTTATTTATTAAGTTGTGAAATTTGGCTTCTTAAGTGAGTTACACAACATTTATTGTTTTCACCCATTTTAATTGTTCAAAACAGATGACAAAATTCATATTTGGAAAGAACACAAAATTTTAGATGGAATAAATATTTCATTTGTTGAATTTGGATTTTAGATGAGCAAGTTATTAAATTGACAATTTAAATGCATTAATTAAGAAATAGTTGTTTTCAGCAATTTAAGTTGTTCAAAACAGAAAAAAAAAAGTTTATATTTGCAAAGTTCATGAAAAATGGGATGGAAAACATATTTTACATGTTGGAATTGGATTGAATTGACCAAGTTATGAATTTTGCAATTTAAAAGGTGTAATTAAAGAATTGAATTATTGCACCAATTTTAATTAGGAAAAACAGGAAACAAAGTGCATAATTGAAAAGTACAGGAAATTTTGAATGGAATACATATTTTATTTGCCCAATTTGGATTTGAATTGGTGAAGTTATTCATGTTTGAAATTTAGAGGCCAAACTGCAAAAGATTTTGAAATGGCAGGGGCCTCTCTGTGATTCGCGCAGATGTGGATCTGTCTTTCACCGCGCGCACGCATAGCCAGAGGGGCTGACCTGTGGGGCCAGGCCAGCGTGGCGCTGATTGGGTGCGGGTGAAGGTGACTGGGCCTCTAGGGTCACCGACAGGTGGGCCCTGTCCCTTGCGCGAAAAAGGAGAAAAAGGGGAGGCAAATTGCGCCCGCGGGGATCGAACCTGGGTCTCCACCGTGCGGATCGGGAGCTCAAGCCACTGGGCTGAGCTGTAGTTTCTGAACTTATCGGTATCTGAATGTTTAAAGGGCAATTCCGGTGCTCCGTTTACTGACGAACTGAAACACCACATCTGCGAGTGCAGATCGGAAGGGAAAGAGACGGAAATTCGACCACGACATGCACGGATTGGTGGCGCCCAATGTTCCTAATGTGAAGGTAAGTGTGTGTGCGTGCCAGCCGGAATTGAGGCGTGTCTGCCACCGAATTTGCAGGAACGAAACAGAGAAAACCTCAACTAGCTCAAACTCGGGCTGTTCATGGCGGACAACAAAAGGAGAAGATGGCAGCGACCGTATCCGCAAGCGAACATAGGAGAAAACTGCGGGAATCGAAGCGAAAGCTCACCGGGAGGATCTCGGAGAAGCTTTACTTGCTGGAGTGGACGAACGACGGTGAATTCCCTCGGAGAAGATGACTGGCCGGAGAGGAAGAAGGTCTTGCCAGCGGTTACCGGGGCGCTCCCGGCTCGATCCCTTCAGCATAGACGTAGAGGACGATGTGGCGGACCTCCTGAAGTTCTTGGATATGGATAGGAGTCTCCGTGGCAGTGGCGCCACGATGAGGTCTCCTGGTGTGCTCTCTCTCGTTGCAAGAAACAGAGTAATACCATAGAGAGGAATGGAGAGATGCCGGCGGGAGAGGGAGAAGGGAGGCTAGGGCTGAGGAGGGCGACCAGATGGGGGATTTAAGGAGGGGAGCAAGAAGCAGCGGCCGTCCCATCGTCTACAGGAGTACGTGGACATGGTGGATGCTTTGCCGTACATGTTGAAGATGATTCGGAGCAGATCGACCAGGTACACGGGCCTTAGGAAGAGAAGTCGACCCAAAAGAAAGATTGGGCTGGAAGGCAAAGAGGGCTGGCTGGGCCTCGTGGACTGGTCTGCCCTCTTCCAAATTGTTTTTTTCTCTGCCTTGATTATTTCTTTAGAAAACATGTTAGGCACTACAAAAAATAATAATTTTGAGGCAACAATTAATTAGAGAGAATTTGGAAAACAAGATTGGATGAATTTTAAATGGTTTGGAAGTTTTAAAAGGCATGATGATGCATGATGTTATGAGATGCACTAAAGGAAAAACAAACAATTCTAATTGGGAAAACACCCGGGTGTTATAGACGACACCACTAACAAGGGATTGCGCCCTCGCAATCCGCCAACGCCAAGAGAGAGGAAGAAGCTGGACTATCGATTCTTCATGCTTCAAGTTGATCTCCTCGACACCACTAACAAGGGATTCTCGCTCGGATTGACGACGATGTCCTTCCACCAGGAATCTTCCGATGATCGAACCTATTAGGTTAAAGGCTCAGAAAACGTCCAACCCACGTAGGATCCTAGACTTTGAAAGATTGAGAGGTAGAGAGACCCCAAAGCAAATAAGATGAGAGGAGAAATAGAATAGAGATAAGGAGAAAAAAGAATCCTATTGAGATGTTTCCAAAATAGTTTAGCAGAAAATAGTTTTTGACACTCTAGAAACAACGACCGTTAGCGAGGTTATCCTACAGGCTTTGCGGACCCGTTGCTTCGATAACCATTCGTATCGAAACAACATTGGGAATCGGAACCATGCTGATACCATTTGTGACGCCCCGAGATCGGGCACTATGCAGATTTCAGCATTCCCGCCAAATCCGCATAATAACCGATTCCAGGTTGCCACTTGTGATAACATTACAACAGTTCACGAATATTCCACAACAACAGAAGAGATTTATACAAGACGACTCAAACGAGTCAAGGATACAACTGATACAATACAAAGATCCAAATGACAGCGGAAGAAACAACATAGTGTCCGACTACGGACAAGATACAAATTGGACTAAGAGTCCTGAAGATAACCGAGCGTCCAATCCCTGCCCAGGCCAAGCCGGAGGGATTCCCAAGCTAACGTCGCCAGACTTCAAACCTGTTGACTGCAATGTTGAATATGCAGCCACGAAAATGAATTCGTGGGTCAGTACTAGTAAGTACTGGCAAGTCATACTCACAAGATACCAGCGTAACCAATCATCACAAGATACAAATACTTTGGGTACAACGGAAAGGAAGGGATTATTGCAAAGAAGCGGCAGCGGGCTGCACTAACCAACTACAGAACACACTACAACTTCCGGCTAACAGAAAGAAGATAAGATAGTGTATCGTAACCAACTACAACTAACTTCAAACACCCATCCAATGTTACCCCCTACTAAGGAAGCAACCCAAGGAAACTCACACTGTTGATTAGGGTGACATCATTCTTATGGTGGAAGTAATCTATATTACTAGTCAAGTTGTTATAGTTAGGTGTAAGTTGTCTGAGTACTTGTTAGCCAGCACTTTCACCAAGTCATCCATAACCGCGGACAACACGGCTTCTCGAGAAGATTTAACACTGCAGGGATGCACCAATTTGGCCGTACACGTAAGAGTATCCCGCCAGGCGGGGATCAAACCCACCAAGCGAGGCACTCAACACAACCCAACTCTTCTTCGCATCAAGCCCAAAGCACCTTGAGCGCACGGCTAATCAAGCCCCACGAAGAAAAGGGGACCCTCATAGCACTCTAAGAACGTGTCTCCCTAAATGCCGTCTACAAAAGTTCCACCCTGGCGCCAAGGGTTCGCACCTGCATATGCATGCGGCAAATGGAAAACCCGAACTAAATGAGGCGATTTGGACGAGATGCGAATCGAATCAAAGTTGAGGGGGGGCGCCCATACTCGCTTCCCACATGCGGTTAGCGCGCTCATCATGGATCAGTAGACAAGACCCTTTTCCTAATTAAGTTCGACACTAGCAGGCCTCAAAACCACGCCGGGCCTCCTGTCGGTGCCTTATCATCAAATTATTATTACCCAAAACATTAACATGTTGTTGATTGAAATGAAACCCAACTATCAAACTAAACAGGTGATAGAACAAAGGACAACAAGACTCGAGCG
The DNA here is from genome assembly GCA_028641055.1 of Alopecurus myosuroides. Classification (NCBI taxonomy): domain Eukaryota; kingdom Viridiplantae; phylum Streptophyta; class Magnoliopsida; order Poales; family Poaceae; genus Alopecurus; species Alopecurus myosuroides. The sequence goes on along the minus strand of JAPCYS010002286.1, from coordinate 3,253 downwards.
CAAACAACACTAAGCATGCAACTACGACACGAGGGCCAGCGAGGTAAACAAGCAACATGTTAATAGGAAGTGGAAGGAAAGGCTATATCATGGCTACAAGGTAAACATATGATAGGATCGAGACACAAGCATCGAATCATAAGGCTAGCATAAAGACAACAAAAAGAATCGGTAACAAGTGAGGAAAGGCAACATATGTAGCAAGTGAGTATACTTGCCTGGAATCCAGCAAGTAGAGGTACAGAACTTGTCGTTGCTCACATCATCTCAGCGTCCTTTTCGCGAAGAAGCAACAAACTAGAACAAACACCGGATGCAACAATTACTACTACGGCAAAAGATCCAGCATGATCAAGATATGGATGCATGACAAGTTTAAGGATGCATCAAAGATAAACTAGTTGACATGGTAAACATATTTAAATGGGCCCATATGCAATTTGGATTGCATATGGAAAAGCCCATGAATTAATGTTGAATTAAATGATCTACAAATAACCATCATTTGAAAGTTGATTAGAATGATGCATGGATGATGAAAACAATAAGAAAACGACAATAGCTTCAATTTGAAATGTTGTTTACCAAGTTTGGAATTTTATTTATTAAGTTGTGAAATTTGGCTTCTTAAGTGAGTTACACAACATTTATTGTTTTCACCCATTTTAATTGTTCAAAACAGATGACAAAATTCATATTTGGAAAGAACACAAAATTTTAGATGGAATACATATTTCATTTGTTGAATTTGGATTTTAGATGAGCAAGTTATTAAATTGATAATTTTAAATGCATTAATTAAGAAATAGTTGTTTTCAGAAATTTAAATTGTTCAAAACAGAAAACAAAGTTTATATTTGCAAAGTTCATGAAAAATGGGATGGAAAACATATTTTACATGTTGGAATTGGATTTGAATTGCCCAAGTTATGAATTTTGCAATTTAAAAGGTGTAATTAAAGTATTGAATTATTGCACCAATTTTAATTAGGAAAAACAGGAAACAAAGTGCATAATTGAAAAGTACAGGAAATTTTGAATGGAATACATATTTTATTTGCCCAATTTGGATTTGAATTGGTGAAGTTATTCATGTTTGAAATTTAGGGGCCAAACTGCAAAAGATTTTGAAATGGCAGGGGCCTCTCTGTGATTTTCGCGCAGATGTGGATCTGTCTTTCACCGCGCGCACGCATAGCCAGAGGGGCTGACCTGTGGGGCCAGGCCAGCGTGGTGCTGATTGGGTGCGGGTGAAGGTGACTGGGCCTCTAGGGTCACCGACAGGTGGGCCCTGTCCCTTGCGCGAAAAAGGAGAAAAAGGGGAGGCAAATTGCGCCCGCGGGGATCGAACCTGGGTCTCCACCGTGCGGATCGGGAGCCCAAGCCACTGGGCTGAGCTGTAGTTTCTGAACTTATCTGTATCTGAACGTTTAAAGGGCAATTCCGGTGCTCCGTTTACTGACGAACTGAAACACCACATCTGCGAGTGCAGATCGGAAGGGAAAGAGACGGAAATTCTACCACGACATGCACGGATTGGTGGCGCCCAATGTTCCTAATGTGAAGGTAAGTGTGTGTGCGTGCCAGCCGGAATTGAGGCGTGTCTGCCACCGAATTTGCAGGAACGAAACAGAGAAAACCTCAACTAGCTCAAACTCGGGCTGTTCATGGCGGACAGCAAAAGGAGAAGATGGCATCGACCGTATCCACAAGCGAACATAGGAGAAAACTGCGGGAATCGAAGCGAAAGCTCACCGGGAGGATCTCGGAGAAGCTTTACTTGCTGGAGTGGACGAACGACGGCGAATTCCCTCGGAGAAGATGACTGGTCGGAGAGGAAGAAGGTCTTGCCGACGGTTATCGGGGTGCTCACGGCTCGATCCCTTCAGCATAGACGTAGAGGACGATGTGGCGGACCTCCTGAAGTTCTTGGATATGGATAGGAGTCTCCGTGGCAGTGGCGCCACGATGAGGTCTCCTGGTGTGCTCTCTCTCGTTGCAAGAAACAGAGTAATACCGTAGAGAGGAATGGAGAGATGGCGGCGGGAGAGGGAGAAGGGAGGCTAGGGCTGAGGAGGGCGACTAGATGGGGGATTTAAGGAGGGGAGCAAGAAGCAGCGACCGTCCCATCGTCTGCAGGAGTACATGGACATGGTGGATGCTTTGCCGTACAGGTTGAAGATGATTCGGAGCAGATCGACCAGGTACACGGGCCTTAGGAAGAGAAGTCGACCCAAAAGAAAGATTGGGCTGGAAGGCAAAGAGGGCTGGCTAGGCCTCGTGGACTGGTCTGCCCTCTTCCAAATTGTTTTTTTTTCTCTCTGCCTTGATTATTTCTTTAGAAAACATGTTAGGCACTACAAAAAATAATAATTTTGAGGCAACAATTAATTAGAGAGAATTTGGAAAACAAGATTGGATGAATTTTAAATGGTTTGGAAGTTTTAAAAGGCATGATGATGCATGATGTTATGAGATGCACTAAAGGAAAAACAAACAATTCTAATCGGGGAAACCCCCGGGTGTTATATTTCCACACCAAAGGAATGTAGATTTGTTGTATATCTCTAAATTTAATTGTGGCGTAAAGGGAGCTGGAGGAGTAAGTCCTTGAAATTTCATAAGTCCAGATGAGGGCATCAGAATCCTCAGAAAAGTGCACGGGAGAAGTTCCTACGGAAGGAGAGCTTCAGAGATTGACCATCCCAAATCTCTGAGATGGTACCACATTGTTCATTACAGAGGGAATATATGTTCCAGTACTGAATAGCTAAAGGGGAGCTACCAAATCAGCAGTCCTCCCAAAACTTGATTTTAGAGCCATTTCCCACTACCCATCTATAACCAAACTTCACTGCCTTGGCAGCCCACATGAAACCTTTCCAGAAGTTGGATGTGCCTGTGGTAGAACTGCAGAAAATGTTTGGGGAGGAGGCAATATATTTTTGGGTAACTATGGATTTCCATAATTATTGATCTTGGGCAGCAAATCTTTTGATCCAAGAACCCAAGAGACAAAGGTTTAGGTCTCTAATATTTGGTATGCCTAGACCTCCAAAATCCTTTTTCATACAGACTAGGTGCCAATTGGCAAGGTGAATCTTCTTGTGACCTTCAAAACCATCCCAGAGGCAATTTGCTATTTGAGAATTCATTAAATCTATAGCCCATTTAGGGAACTTGAAAAAAGATAGGAGGTAGGCAGGGATGCTTGCAAGGAAAGCTTTGATGAGGATAATTCTTTCCATGTGTG
>JAPCYS010004016.1:0-46351 GCA_028641055.1 Alopecurus myosuroides | reverse complement strand
TCCTCGCCTCCCGAGCGGCATCTAACTCGAGGTGGCGTTCGAGGCGCCGCTCCGCCCACTCAGCCGCGCGGGCCTGCCATAGCTCCTCGTCGGCGCTCTCCTCACCCGGATTGTTCCGGTAATACTCGCGGACCACGCGGTCGTCCCTGGCGTCGACTAGGCCCTGAAACGCGCGGTGCCTGAGGTGGCGGTGGTCGGCGGCAGTGACGATCTGCGGCGTCGGCGCCCTGGCCTCCGCTTCCCAGAGGGTGTGGCAGTCGTTAAATTTCATAAACGACCGCGGGCGGCTGAGGCGCTAGGCCGCCGCGTCCCAAGCGCGGGCGGCCTCCGACGCCGTCGCAAAGGAGCCGAGGGGGATGCGGTCGTCCCCGCAGCGGATAGTCGCGGTGAACATTCCGTTCTGCCGTGATCGGACGCCGCGGGAACCGGTAGTGTTGTTCCTCCTCGGAGGTATGGTGGTGGCACAACGATGCATGGAGTGGAGAAGACGCTCGAGGCGCGGCAGTTTATACCGCGCATTCGTGGCCACGCGTCACAACTGCCGCGCCACGCGGCAGGACTCCCGCGCCACGCGGTAGGACTCCCGCGCCACGAGGTACAATACACACACTACCACCCACACCTCTCTCTCACTCCCCCAAGCAAAAAAAAAAGGGATGGGGGCTGTGGCCGCATTTGTAGGGGAAGGGACATTGGTCCCGGTTTGGGGAATGATCTGGGACAAATGCACATGCGCGTGCCACGTGGCCTGTGGCTAGGGATTGGTCCCGGGTCGTGCCACGAACCGGGACTATTGGCTCTCCACGAACCGGGACCAATGCATGGCACTTGTCCCGGATTTTGGTGCAACCGGAACAGATGCCCCCTGCCCCCCTGGACGAAAGGGGTTGTTTCCACTAGTGTTAGAGGAAAAATGTGTGGTGCAATGTCACCTACATACCGGCCTACCTTAAGTATTTTTTTTGTGTGTCTTCTTTTTTCCGGTGTCAGCAGCTGCTCTAAGTTTTTGTGCAGCTTGCATTTACCAGCTGCCCGTTATTAGTTAGTTAGGCCCAACGCGTGCGTGCACTCAATTAGTCTAACCCCCTGTTTGGATGTCGGAAAAACTGGCCCGGAAATGAATTGGACTGCAATTCCAAATCCAAGATGGAAATGAAATGACGTCCAATTCCAATTCTGTTGTTTGATTGTCCGTGGAATTTACCGATGGAATAAAAAGGTGCTATCTGTCGAATCTGCATCTCAGCAAGTCCCTCGGGTGAACCTATAGGGTTTCGATTAGGAAACGTGTAGGCGCTGGTGACAATCGTCGGCTAGACATGGGACACGATTTACCCAGGTTCGGGGCCCTCGTAGAGGTAAAACCCTTACTCCTGCCTCTGTCGATCTGTATTAACGAGTAGATCGGTTACAATGGGGGGTTGCTCAAGTCGAGAGTACGATCTCGATCTCAAGGCTTGGTGGTGCGGTATTGCTTGGTCCTCTCTCGGTGGTTCTCCTGGCCTTATATAGGTGGCCAGGTCTCAAACCATACCCGGGGAGGATTCGAACTCTAACCCTATGTCGGTTACAAGTTTCCTATCTTAACCCGCAAGGCTTTGCGGGTGGGCTCCGAGTGGGCCTTCTAGAGTAATCCTTGACGCTTCCTTTGGAGCTTAGGCCGTGGGCCTGACACCGGGTAGCCTCATCCGACAGGCCTACGATCCATCCCTTCGTCAGTAGCCCCCGAGCGTTTACTCAACTGAGAATCCGTCGGGTGGACGCTCAGAACCTATCTTGATTTCCTTTCGACTGGTGGACTTGATCGTTTGAAGAGGATGTGTATCCTGTATGCGATGCATTTCTTGTACTCGAGTATCGAGAAAATAGAGCGCCCGTGTATTCGGCTGTTTTCGCAGAAGGATGTGGCTCAGTTGCTTGGCTCTCCTGAAAGCTTAGGGCCAATTAATTGCATCTAGGGCAAAAACAGTTCTGGCCTACACAGATTCAAGACCTCCGACTTGAATCCGGTGAGGTGATCATTGCGACTGGGCCGTAGAGGTCTTACCGAGTCGAACTTAACCTAATTGGATACCCGGCGCGTTCGCTAGGATTTTTCTTCGTGTTGTTGACACAGAATTTTACCGGAGGACGCAGCTTGAGTCCGATTCCAAGCCCTCAAGAGAGATCTTTTGGGTCTTACCTTCGTATCGAAAGAAATACGGCATCCGGATGTGCCTAGTCGGCTGAACAATCCGGGAGATTGATGTGTACATCGCATAATCGAGTGGTAGGAGCTACACACTCGCAGGTTTTTGTCTAGGGATATTTCGAGTGAAAATTTTCTCCCTTGATTTTGCGCACAAAGTGCTTTGTGCTTTGTAATCTTCCTTCCATACGAAAGAGTTTTCGTGTTTGGAAATCTTGTCATGCCCATTCGAAAAGAAATTTCGTATCTGGGGCTTTCATGCGAGAGAATTTTCGCGTCACAGTTTCTCCATACGAAGTTATTTCGTGTTTGGAGCTTTATGCGAAGGAATTTTCGCGTCTTGACTTGCTCATACGAAGTTTATTTCATGTTTGAGGCTTTATGCGAAGGAATTTTCGTGTCTTGATTTGCTCATACGAAGTTTATTTCGTGTTTGAGGCTTTTATCCGAAGAAATTCTGAGCTTGATGATGTGCGCTATGACGTCACAGCGCACTTTATCCTCCCGATGGGACGTGACGGAGCGAGAGCAGAGGCGCTGGCCCACCTTGTCAGCTTTTTGACCGGAAACGAGATGTCGTTCCCGGTTTTTACGCGAACTGCGCGCAGTAATTGCGGACGATCCTCTGTTAAGATCGTGGCACGAAACAACGTTCACCGCCGTTTCGTTTCGGCTTCACGCGTGGCTGCAGTGATGAGCGCCACGTCGCTTGATGAGCGGACACGATTAGATGACACCGTGTATAAATACGGTGGGTGAAAAGTGAAAATTTCCCGCCATTCGTCTCCAGCTTTCACCTTCCTAGCCTTCGTATCCCTCGCGCCCCTTCTCTGTCTTCAAGCTCGCACCAGCGCTCATGGCGGGAGGCAAGAAACGAAGCGTCGCTGTTTCCTCCTCGCAAGCGCCCGAGGATGCTCCTGTCGCTCCTGCTCTGCGCTCTGGCGACTGGCGCTCCGCCAACACCACGCAGAAAAGTACTTATTTGCATCGACAGTTGTAACAAAATATGATAATTACAAATAAGTACTACAAGGTGGAATTAATATCGATAGCACAATATCCAAAATAATTTCATGTCATTTCAGAACAACCAACACCTCAAATATAAATCTCAAACTATTTTGGAATGTCAAAGCTACCCCTACACCTCTAGCTGTCAAATAACCGACAAGGAGTTGTGCATCGGCGAAGCCCAAGGCGCGGGGAAGGAGATCGCGAATAGTATCCCTGGTGCATCCCTGCACAAAACATTCAAGTATTTAATTGTCAGGTCTATTTTTATAATAATTATAGTTTTCAGTTGATAAATTGCAATTCTAAGATGGTTAAGTAGATATCATACATTTATCCATTGATCAAAATAAATATCATTGTTCAAGATCCTCCCAGACACCAATATCTAAATTTATGAACCTACCAGATTAATCATTCAATTAATGCATTCTTCCTAACTCCCAGACATGCACGCTCATGTGCTACAAAAGACTAAGCAAAAGAGAATATATTATATTTTATACATAATAGTATATAAGGGAGAAGTAAAAAAAATTGAGAAATATAGGCCGATATGATGACTGGACTATACAAAATAATGCATGCATATACATAGATATTCTCTTTCAGAAAAAAACATCGGTTGTGCTTGGCGCTTGGTTAAGAGGACAACGAGCTCGATCTACTACACTCGCCTGGAAGGAGAGAGAAAATGAAAGGGAAAGGGAGAATAACTTTGATGTACCTGTGCCGCTAGTGTATAATTCCTAACTCCCGCTTGCCGTCGCCTTGTTCGATCTCTCCCGCTCACAAGTACAATATAGTAATAAACAACGTTTAAGCATAATTTAATGGCTGTCTATTAAAATGCATAATTGAATTTAATATGCAGATATGCTGAGAGGCTGCACCCTATAAGGAATTTCGCCTGTAATCTCCATAGCTCCAAAATAAAAAGAAAGCCACATAAAAAATCCCATGTAGAAGGAATATCGGAAAAACATTAGTCAGGTTAGCAGATGAATATCGGAAAAATCCTCTATTAAGCTACCGCAGCTTGGCGGTGCCATATTTTCTCATGATATCACTTTTTTAAAAGGATTTGAAGAGGGCTGGAATCATAAGTCATCGAAACAAGCATAAAAAGTAAAGTATGTGATCTGTTTAAATCATAATTCCTAAAAAGAATCCATTTCATACTTCCATTTATAGAACAATACTAAATTTCTTTCTGATTTGTGCTTTAACAAAGAATGTAGATAGGCATGGCCATTATGGTAAATCTAATATGGTAAGTCTAGTTCAATCTAGAATATGCTTCAAATTCTGCTCGAATGATCTAATTCAATTCGGAACGTTGTGGCGTTGATGTCTTCTGTCAGCTTTTGAGGCTTGCTACACCATGGTGTTCTCTAATATTGATTGCTCAGCAAGCGACATAATTCGAAGAGGCGGCTGATGATTTAGCTTCTTAGTGTAAAAGATAATCTAATTGGTGATAGAACAACTCTGCTATTCTATTGCTCTTCCCTGATCTATGACCTAGGCAAGTGTGACCTAACCATCTCTTGTTGCTAGATGTCTATCGACATTTGTGATCTGAACTTTGTAATTTTGACTATTCAGAGTGAATGCAACATTGATGGGGAATCCCACTTACAGCTTATGTAAGGAGGTGATGCCTTCAAAAGCAATTGGCGACTAAAGAAATATGAACAGGTAAAAAAATTAATGCAGTTGTACCTTAATGCGTCTTCAGCAGGTCAAAATAATCTAAATCATCACTAGCAACCCCAATGCTTGAATAGTCCTAACACCAATAAAAAAAGACGTGAGAAGGAAAACTTTGTCATGCTAGGAATGCTTCTTTTTCTAATCCACGGAAAATAATAGTGGTAACTAGAAGTAATCAACACGGGGTGAATTCATTTACAAAAGCTAAACCTCTCAACACGGGATAAATTCATTTACAAAAGCTAAACCTCGACACACCAATAAGTGCGTCTGTACAACTATGTCATGTATTTAAGAACAGAACATAAATATCAAGATCGAAGAAGATCAAGATTCCCTGCGCTATCTTCGCATGGAAACTGCAGGATGAGGCTGAGGGCGTAAGCTAGAGGCTCGGCAACCCACCAACACCGTCTGCCACTCCGGCGGCAGCATCCACCCCACCCCATGCCGGCGGCCGCTCCGGAGCCGACGGGCACCCAACCACCCACCTCCCCTCCCCCCTCTTCCTCTCCCGCGAGTTGGCCGGCCATGGGTTCACCAGCGAGCAGCTCCAGGCGTTGGGCGGACTTCTCTGACGATGAGGACGCGGAGTCCTACCGGAGCTACAGCGAGGTGCTGCGAAGTGGGTCTTCCCCGTCCTCGGTGCACGCGCCGCCGTCCCCTGTGCGTGCGCCCTCACCGCCGACGGTCTCCTCGAGGTCCCCGGGGCAAGGCGCAGCTGGCTCCGCGACGCGCCGGATCCGTTCCCCGCCTCCTGCACCCAGGCCTTGGAGGCACGACGGAGGTGGAGGTGGCCAACGTGGAGGGCAGCTTCCGGCAATGGACATCCGGCCGGACATGCCGCGGGACCTGGCCGGGTGCTGCTTCAACTGTACCAAACCCGGCCACATCTCGCGCGATTGCAAAGGGGATACGGTATTCTTCAAGCGCAAGAAGCCAGGGCACATCGCCAAGGAGTGCTCGAAGCGGTCGCCGTCGGCGGATCTGAGGGCGCAAGGGACTCAAGCACTCGCGGCGGCGCCGGCGCGGCAGACGCCCATGAGGGATCGGCTTGGGCCTCGCGGTCGCTCCCCCCAGCCGCGTGTGGAGGCTGGCCCTGCGGAGCCGGGGCGCGGGCGCGCGTCCTCACCGGTGGATGCGCGACACGGACTGGACCGGGACCCGCGGCGCCGGGCCATGGACGCGTTGAGGTGGTCGCAGCGCTTGGACCCGGTGGACTACCCTCCCCTGCCGTCGCGCGCTGTCTCGGTGGAGCGGGCTGCCTCGCCGCGGCGTGCCCAGGAGGTGCGCGCGCCGGCGGCCGCGTTGCCGCTTCCACGACAGGAGGCCCAGCCGGTGGTGGAGCGGGTGTTCCTCCATCGCTCCGAGGAGATCTCGAAGGCGGAGCATGCACTCCGGTGGGCTCTGGTGGCGTATCGCACCGGGCGCAGATCGCGGGTGCCGCTCTCGGAGGTGTCCAAGGCCATTGAAGACAAGGTCCCGCGGGCGGAGGACAACTTCACGGTGCACTGGTTTTGGCCGGCCGACTTCTTGGTGGTGTGCTCGAGCCGGCGTGTGCGCGACGAGGTGCTCGCGGCGAGCGCCGTGGAGGGGCGCGATTTTTCAATCCGACTTGCCCCGTGGAATAGGCAGTTGCAGGCAGACAGCGTGCCACTCCGTTACCGCGTGGTGGCAGAGATCACCGGGTCCCGGCGCATGCGTGGAACTGCACGACGGCAAGAGCAGCGGTGGGTTCCTCCGCGTGGGTGGAGCGTTTGGGCACCACGACGGTGAGCCGGGAGGACATGAGGACGATGCAGGTTTACGCGTGGACGGACGAGCTCGAGCGGGTCACGCAGGTGAAGGAATTGTGGATCGAAGAGCCGGATGATCTCATGGAAGAGGATGAGGGCCTTGTCCTCCCGATCGATGCGCTTATTCCGTTGGAGAAAAACATGCTACGGTATGTCGTCAAGGTTCAGCTTGTCCGCTCCGAGGATGTGGCGGGTCCTCCGGCGAGGCTCCGGTCGGACGATCGTGACCGTGGCGGTCGTGGTGACGACGCACCCGATGCGCGCGGAAGTGGCGCGGATGGCAGGAGGCCATCTGACCGAGGGCCGCCTAAGCGCAACCACTCGAGGGACGGTGGCAGCGGGGGCCGCATGAGCTCCAGAAGGCTCGACGACGGGGGCGTTGCCGGTCGGCGCCGCCACAGCGGTGGTCCGTGCGCGGAGACGGTTCCTTGGCCCGAGCTTGAAGATGATGACGTGGCAAAGGGACGCGGTCAACAGTGGGGCACTGCCGTTTCCTCTCGGGCCCACGACGCTGGCGCGATGTGCGCATGGATTGGCCCGCGCGGCGACGCGTGGAGTGGGGCCCTGCGGGGCGTGGATGGCAGTTGGGATCCGATGTTATTGGAGGCAGAATTGGCGGTTCGCGGTGCAGGCTTTGGTGCGTGGGGCCGCGCGAATCCCGGGGCAAGTGCATTGGCCATTTCTGCATGGAGTCAAAAGGAAGGGCCGGACCTGACACGGCCTCAGCCTGTGCCTGCTGCGCACGCTGCTTCCGGTGCAGGGCCAGGCGTGGCAGATGCTGCTTTTGGTGTGGAGCCGGGTACCTGTGCTGTGGCAGGTGGGGTGGACTGGTTTCAAAATTTGAACCGCCTGGTCACCCCGCCGCGGAATTTTGTGCAGTCGGCACATGGGCTAGACTGCCAAAATGGAGGGAAGATGCTGTCGCCAGGCATGCTTTCTTCCGCATCTGGCTGCAGCGTGGCGGCAACGGACGGGCCGCAGCACGAGGGTGACCAGGTGGGGTCCCCAGTTTCAGTGCTGGACTTCTTTTCGGTGACTTTGTCCTACCCCGATCACCCGCGCGTGGCGCACCTGCCTCGGTGGAGGTCCAGGAGTCCGGGGAGTCTCTTGTGGTTGCGACAGGTGGCGCTCGTGCCGGTGCCCTTTCGGGCGTGGATCCCGCAGCTTCGGTGGAATCGTTCCGGTTGGCCTGTCAGAAGCCGGTGTCACCTGTTCTCCGTAGGCCGGCTAGGAAGGCCCGAGCAAAGAAGACCTACACCGGTCCTGTCCGTCGCAGCTCCAGGTGCATGGGGAAGTTCGCTGCCGGTACACCGATTCGGCGGCAGCAGAGGGAGCTAATCCACCGGCTGAAAATTGCAAGGGAAGGTGAGGTGATCGGTGACGAGGCTTTGAGTGCATACCTCAGCCTGTTCGACAAGCCCCTTGCAAAGGAACATATCGACGTGATCCTGGGTCTGTTTGGGTGGTTACCTGAGGCGTTGCCTTCGACGGAGGATTTGCCGGTGGAGTGCCTTGTTTAGGGCGTGGAGTTGTTGTTCCTTCTTCCATTTTACACATTCTGTTTCTGGAACTCTAGCTTAGTTGAAGCATGTTGGCTATGGATGTTGTTTTCGCCATTTGGAATGCGCGTGGATTGAATTCGTTGGCTCGTAGGGCCGCCGTGTTTCAGGCACTGGCAGGCCATGACGCTAAAGTGGTTTGCCTTCAGGAGACAAAGATGGAGGTTATCACGGCCCTGGTAGTCAGGGAGTGCCTAGGCGCGGCGTTCGACATTTTCTTCTTCCTTCCGGCCGTAGGCACCCGTGGAGGAATTCTATTGGCGTGGCAGTCGACCCATATGACGATCTCAAACCCCCACCTCACCACGAATGCGTTGACCGCTCACATCTCGCTGGGGGATGGGGTGCATGACTGGTGGTTCACTGGAGTTTACGGCCCGCAGGGCGTGGAGGTGAAGCGGGAGTTCCTTCAGGAGCTCCGTGACATTAGGGACCTACACGCTGGCCCGTGGGTGGTCGCTGGTGATTTCAACCTCATCACCGATCCGGAGGATAAGAACCAGGGGGCACTTCATCGACCTATGATGGGCCGCTTTCGCCATACACTCTCGGCCTTGGAGCTCAAAGATATGTACCTGAACGGAAGGAGGTACACATGGTCTAACGAGCGACAGCAGCCTACGTTGGAAAGACTCGATAGGGTCTTTTCGACCGTGGATTGGGAGACGAGCTTCCCGGATGCCTTTCTCTCTGCTGGCTCTTCCGGACCGTCAGATCATTGTCCGCTGATTCTAAATCTTTCTCCGGATTTTCAGAAGGGGTCTAGGTTCCAATTCCAATCGTTCTGGCCTAAAGTGGATGGTTTTCTTGATGTGGTTCAAGAGGCGTGGATGTCGGTGGGACATGGAAATAACAACCCCTTCCGGCGACTGGATTTGAGGTTTAGGGAGACCGCGAAACGCCTAGCCCGTTGGTGTAACAAGTTCATTGGGAACGTCAAACTTCAGATCCTGGTGGCGCACGAGGTAATTTTGAGACTTGAGGTGGCAATGGAGTCTCGCCCTTTGTCGGATGAGGAGCGGGCTCTGCGGCGCTTGCTGAAAGGGAAGTTGTTGGGGTTGGCTTCTCTGGAGAGGTCAATGGCCAGACAGAGGGCCCGAGTTTTGTGGCTCCGTGAGGGGGATGCATGTACTAAATTCTTCCACATTCAGGCCAGTCATCGCAGAAGGACAAACTTTGTGGGGTACCTGTTAGTGGACGGGGTTAGGCAGACTGGCCAGGCAGAAGTGGCCCAAGCCGTGGACACATTCTATGACAACCTCTTGGGGGTTGAGGTGGAAAGGCACTGTTCTGTGGACTTGGACTTTCTGGAGCTGCCTTCTCTGGATCTAGGCCAACTCGAGGAGGGATTCTCAGAGGAGGAAGTGTGGAATGCAATCAGAGTCATGCCGCTAGACAAATGTCCTGGGCCGGACGGATTCACAAACAGATTCTTCGTCGCGTGTTGGGGAATCATCAAGGACGATGTGATGGCGACATTTGGATCATTGGCACGGAGAGATGTGCGTGGATTCGGGGTGGTGAACCAGGATTTTATCACCTTGCTCCCTAAAAAGGCGAGTGCAGAGGAGTTAAGGGATTTCCGGCCCATCAGCCTCATCCATGGCTTCGCGAAGTTGGTAGCGAAGGTTCTAGCCGGTCGAGTTGCTCCAGTCTTACCCCAGCTAGTTGGTGCGCCACCAGAGCGCTTTCGTTCGCGGACGGTGTCTTCACGACAACTTCATGACTGTCCGGGAGACCGCGAGGAAACTCCATGGCTCGGCCACGGCGGCGGTGCTCCTCAAGTTGGACATTACCAAGGCCTTCGATACTGTCAGTTGGGCCTTCCTAGTGGAGGTGTTGTGGAAGATGGGTTTCGGCAATACTTTCCTCTCCATTGTATGTGCTCTCTTGTCGACGGCCTCGACGAGAGTGTTGCTCAACGGGTGGCCTGGTTTGAAGATCTTCAACAGGCGTGGTCTCAGGCAGGGGGATCCACTCTCGCCGCAGCTTTTCATCCTCATTATGGAGGTCCTGCATCTGTTGATCGAGAGGGCGATGACCTGGGGATTGCTTTCCCGCCTATCACAGAGCGGTCTGAGACACCGGACTTCTATCTATGCGGATGATGTCGTCACCTTCTTAAGGCCGTCGGCCGTGGATTTTCGAGTCTTCTCAGGGATTCTGGAAGACTTTGGTGAGGCCTCGGGGCTAAGAACCAACCTGGACAAATTCTCGGCTCACCTGATTAGATGTGGTGAAGTGGAGGAAGAGCTGGTTACTCAGGAGCTCCAATGCCCTATCCTACCTTTCCCGTTGCGTTACCTGGGCCTGGCGCTCTCTCTCAGGAAGTATTAGGCTGCCCAGCTCCAGTACATTGTGGATAGTGTGGCGTCCCACCTGCCTGGGTGGAGGGCTAACTTGCTCAATCGCGGCGGTAGACTCGAGTTGGTCAAAACCACCCTTTCGGCTGTCTCGATTTTTGCCATGATGTCTCTGGATCTCCCGGCTAAGACAGTTTCGGACATTGAGAAGATCCTACGGGGCTTCTTGTGGAAGGGGAGAAGAGACGTTCACGGAGGCCACTGTCTGGTGGCGTGGGACAGGGTTTGCATGCCCAAGGAGCTAGGGGGTCTTGGCATCCCCAACCTCCGCCTGATGAACACGGCGCTCAGGACACGGTGGCTCTGGCTTAAGAGGACCGACACCTCAAAGCCGTGGAGGGAATTCAACATTCAGGTCCCAGAGGTAGCGAGGCAGTTGTTTGAGGCCGCCACCACGTCGGTTCTTGGGGATGGTGCGTCGACTTACTTTTGGATCGACATATGGATGGTTGAGGGTAGGGCGAAGGATCTTGCTCCCAACCTGCTTAACAGGATCCCGAAGCGCGCTCGCAACGCGCGTCGGGTAAGAGAGGGTCTTGCAGGTGGTTGGTTACTGGACGTCCCACCAGATCTGACAGAGATACAGTTGCGCGAGCTCTTTGTCCTAGCAGACTGTGTCGCCAGGGTTACCCTCGCTGAGGGTGTGGATGATTCCTTCCGGTGGAATTGGGAGGCTAGCCATGTCTACTCCGCCAGATCGGCTTACAGGGCCTTGTTCCACGGGATGGAGGGCTTGGGGGGTGCCCAGCAAATCTGGCACTCCCGTGCCCCGAACAAGTGCAAATTCTTCCTCTCGCTAGCCTTGAGGAACAAGTGTTGGACTGCCGACAGACTGAGCCGACGGGGACTCCCGCATCCAGCGGCGTGTCCCTTCTGTGATCAGCAGGGCGAAGACATCGATCACCTGCTGCTTGGATGTGTCCTATCCAGGTAGGTGTGGACAGATTTGATTAGCAGGTGGAGGTTGGCTCATTGGATACCGAACCAGTTCGACTCTCTGGCTGAATGGCTGCCAAACCGGACACTGGGTGGGGTAGACAAGAAGGACCTGTGGACGGCCGTCATTCTAACTTGCTGGTGTTTATGGAGGCACCGGAATAACATTGTCTTTGAAGGACACCGCCCGTCGGTAGAGAGCGTGCTTACCTTAGTTGAGGGGAAAGCAGTCTTGTGGAGCGTCGCAGGTCTCTTTAGGGGTAGCCTTAGGCAAGTGGATAGGTGGAGGGTTGGCGAGTAGTCCGGTTAGGGAGTGAGTGGGTTGCGGTCTGTGCGTCTGTGCCAGAACGCGTTGTATTTGGCATCTTTGCCACCCCTTCTTTGAAACAGATACGTCTTTCCATGACGTATCCTTAAAAATATCAACATCATGTTTTGCTTCCTTGCTAGTTCGGACTTCTGAACAAAATAAAATATCAGAAAGGAATGAGTGGCCACCGTACAATCCGTGAACCAACAAAGTAATTATACATATTAATTTTTCAAGAACTTGCGCCACATTTGAATCCATGACTAACTCAACAGCACTGATCCATGTACAAATAGAACGCAAATCTAAGCATCACATAATATACTAGTACTGTCTAGAATTCCAGTTTCAAGAGATAAACATAGCAGATAAATTATGACCGCTACCAATTGGAATCACCGAGGCAAAATACGCTAATAGACGCAAAAGAATCTGTACTACATAAGCCATGTAATGGAAAAGCTCAAGCAGACAAAGTTTCATTTACCGTACGTGAATGCTAGTACTGTAGTGAACACATACATCCTTGACGCGAAGACCAAGAACCCAGTGCAGATCGATGTAGTGAAAACATGCTTCCTTTTACGGTTCCTTGCCTGAAGATATACATGACACACGTCAGATAGACTTTGGCGGTGAAAATGTCATGTGGATTGAGTCTCGAAGATACCACTCAGCTGAGCTGCGGCAGCACGTCCGGTGGAAGACGACGCGTCTCTTGTAAAAGATAAAAGAGATGGAGGTGATGCCGATGGCGCCCGCCGCTATGACCCGGCTGCTAACCACGTCGCCGATTCATCTGGCTGACAAGGACGTCGTCAACTCCACCATGATCTCAGATCCCACGCGCTGCTCACCTGGCCGTCGAGTCCGCCCGCCGCCGGATGCGAAGGCGCTCACGTGGCTCTCGAGTCCGCCCGCCGCCGGGCGCGAACGCGCTAGCCTGGCCCTCGAGTCCGCCGGCCTCCGGACGCGAGCTTGCTGGCCGCCGCCATGCCTCAATTCCAATCTCTAAACCGCTCTTCGTGGGACAGGCGCTTTCGATTAGGACGAGACAAATAATTCAGGCGCAGCTCTCCTTTGTGGGCTATCTTTCCAAAGCCACAACCCCGATCCAGAAAATAAACCGTCGGCCTAAACAAAAAAACAAAAAAAATATATGGTAAGCACAGTAGGGTGATGCCAGGGACGAGACCACGCCACCAGGTTTGGATCGGACGATCTACAAAAACACGTTAGATGGGACGGGTAATGTTTGGCTCGGTGCACCTACCAGTTACAAAATTATTTACTCCGATTGTAAGTAATGCGAAGAAAACTCGATAGTTTAAACTAGTGACGGGCATATTCTGAGGCCTGTCACTGGTATTATATGCAATTAACTGTGACAGGTAAAGATATTATAGCTGTCACTAGTACGTTTTACAACCACCTCATGAGGTTTACCGGTGACTGGCATAATGCCGACTGTCACTGATACCTATTACCAATGATGTGCATATGTTTATCTGTCACTAATGTGATGGTGGCTATAAGCTATTCTGCAGTAGTGACATCTCGTGCTTCATCGTGCTTTGCGAGTGTTTTCTCGGTATTCGCCCGCACTGGGGCCTTTGGAAGACTCTGTTCGAGGTGCGGTCTCTCCGCGAGAAGTCGCGGGTGGAAACCGAGCTTGGAGAGACGTTGCGCACCGGAGGCTTCGGAATCCAGGCGAAGTCCGACACCCTCTACTTCGACATGCAACTCATCCACTCCGCGCAGGGGTGGAGGAGGAGGTGTTTTATGTCATTGACAACAGCGGGTGGAATTAGCGAATTCCATCCGTTCGCTGTTCTGAAGGGCGAAAGTATTGGGCACACAAGCTCTCAGTCGAAGAGAGCCGGATCGTTGCCCCGCTACTCGCCAAGGTTGCAGCGCTTCGTGACCAAACTGCAGGGGTTGCGCTGAATGGCTTGCATCTTGCGAGTGTGTTCCTTAAGCGCAGGATCCAACCCCTCCAGGCGAGGCCCTCTACCATGTGGGAGTACCAAGAAACCAAAGACCCCAGCCGAGTGAGCCGCGAAGAACTATCGAATGCCGAGTTTGAGAAGAAGATTGCGGCCATCACGAAGCTGAAGGTAGGCGATTCTTTCGCCGATTGTCCAATCACAGCCTTTGCAGCCTCAAATCCTCCTCCATCCGACGTAAGTTAAATGCTCTTTCTATCTCCATTTTTTCCTTCGTTTTGCGAATCCTTCGATTGAGTTTTTTCTCCTTTCCTTCGTTTTCTCTCCTTGTAGAGTTTGGCAGTAGCAACTTGCTACCCGCCAGTTTCTGGTGAAGAGGTTTCTGATCTGTTGGCGAGTAACCTGGATGTCCCTGCTGACACCAGTGTTGCGGATGCTAGCTCGAGATCCGACCACGATTCTTCGGATGATGTGGAGGAATCGAGTAGAGATCTTCGCCACCGCAAGCGCCACCGGGCGGGAGGAGACGAAGATATTTCTAAGGACAACTCCCTGGGTGGGGGGTCCGATAAGGAGCCTCTTCACGCGACCCCGCTGAGTGTGCGCGCTCCTCCTGCTCCCAAGCCGACAATCCAAACCGCTTGGAACGCGAATATGCTGGACGACGAAGATGACGAGTAAGTTCTTGCTTTTTCATTCTAGTCGAACGTTTCCTTTTTGTTTCTTCTGACACTTGTTGTTTTCCTTCATGACAGGCTCCAATCCATCAGCCCCGGCCGGTTCGCCTCTTCCCTTCCTCTCGAGAAAAGGAAAGAAGCTGCTGCTGCGGGTGGGACCCCCACTGCCGGGACCGTTCAGAATTCGCCGAGTCCAGCCCCCACAGCTGCGGCTACGGAATATAGGATCCCTAGCTTTGCAGTTGGGACCTTGACTTCGAAAGAAGTGTCGGGTAGCTCGGCTGATCCTCTCTGCATTGCCCGGGGCCAGGTAAATTTTGCCATTTTCCTTTGCCTCTTGTATTTTGTTCATCTAGGATTTTTATCGGGTGCACGGCAGTGCTCCCGATGGGAGTAGCCCCCGGGCATGTAGTTAATCGCTTGCGATTGGCTATAGGCTCAAGAACTTAAGCTCGTTTCTTCTCTTCATTTTATCGGGTGCACGACAGTGCTCCTGATGGGAGTAGCCCCCGTGGCTATACTCGATTGTTTGCAGTCGTGTATAGGCTCAATCTTCTTCTCTCTGACTCTTTCATCTTCATGTTTCTGCAGTCTCTTCTTGACTCCCTTGCGGCCATTGGCCGTCGCGTTATTTCGGCTGAGACAGATTGCGTGACCCTTCGAGCAGATCGCGACCGACTCGTTTCGGAAAATGAGCTTCTTCGAGGTAAGTTTATTTACTCCTTCTATCCAATATTTTCGCTTGTGCGAATTCCTTTGTGTTTAAATTTTTCGCTGTGTAGCTCAAGACGAAGTGCTGAAGGGCGAGAAAATGGACGCTGTCAGTCGGGTAAGCGCCCTGGAGGCTCAGTTGGAAGCTGCTCGAAAGGAACTTGAGTCCTCTCGCCAGCAGTCGACTGGTCTCGCCAAGCAGGACAACGATCTCGTTGACTTCCTTCGCCCTCTGGCCCAGCATTTTGGGGGTAAGTTGTACTTATCCTTTGTTGTTTCTCGACTGGCTGGTAAGTCCTCAAGATTTTAACGTTTCTTTCTGCAGATCTTCTTGGCGTTGCGCTGGAGCTGCCCGGGGTTCAACGGGTGCACGCCTTGACTGATTCTTGCGCTCAGCTTCGAAGGCATGCTAGCGGGATTTGCTCCCTGATTGGCGATGCTACTTGGGTGTTGACGCAACTCCACGGGCGTCTTCTGGTCAACGCTGCAGTTCCGCCTACGTTGGATGGTCTCCTGAAGGTTTTCCTGGAAGGCGATCTCCTTCAGGCCTACTCGGTTGCTCAGTCGGAGTCCGGGGCGAAGACTGCCATCCAGTTTGTACTGGCGCACAGAGTCGCGGGCTTGGACGAGGCGTACTCGAACCTCCCCGTCGATGCTACTACGGGCAGAAAGGTAGCGCTTCGTCCTTTCGGCGATCCAGCTGGAGTCCTTGCCCGGAAGTTATCTGACTTGATTGCCCGTGCTAGTCGGAGGGGGCAATCTTCCGCGAGTGGCAACACTTCTGTAGTTCCTTAGGATAGACGTAGTTTGTGCTTCCAATGTAATGAACTTTGGGATGTATTCCCGTATTCTATCTTTAATCCAAGTGTTCTTTTGATATCTGAGATGCTTCCTGTGATTGATTGTCATGAGTTCCTCCCGATGGGAGTAGCCCCCGAGCACCTGTCGAATAGGTGGTTTTATTTCTCGAATGGAGCGTCTTGAATTATTCTTTAACTTTTCTTATCTTCTTCCAGGTAACAGGCGTTTTTGCGGAGTCGTCGAGTGGATCTGCTGCTCAAGCAGATCCTCTTGTTGCTGCTGTCAGTACTTTTGCCGGCCTCCGTGACCGGATCGCGGATGGTGAGCGCAAGCTAAAAGCTTTGTGTGGGGTGGCTGATGTAGCCAAGTCCAAACAGAAACTTGCGATTGAACGTGAGCAGGTTGTGATGGATGAATTGGCTGCTGCTGCTAAGGATTTGCTTTGTAAGTATCTCAGCCCCCTAATACTTCGTGTCTTTTTCCTTTCTTTGACTCTGTAGGTTTCTTTGCAGTTGCTCAACCTGACGACCGGTGTGAAAAGCATTGGGTAGAAAACCATATTGTTCACGAAGCCGGTAGTTCAAAACCCTATGCAAATAACTTTTGGTCCGACTGCAGTCGAGGCTTTGTGCTGGCTACTTTGAAGTATCGTGTGAGCCAGGCGAAGATACTCGTTGATCGCTGCCACGAGGCCTTGATAGCTTTGAATGGCGCTTTTTATCCCTTGGAAAGGGGTCCAGAAGATTTGAGCCAGCTACTCAGAATTTTTGGTCAAGTAGGCGAGATTCGGGAGTGCGTCCGTCAACAGTTGATCTGCGGGTCGTTAGTAGCACTCTCGTTTGTTTGATTATGGCATCCCGAGGTTAATTTCAACTCCGTTGCCAAGCTTCCAATTGCTCCAGTCGATATGACATCTCATTATATAGTGGTTCGACGTGCTACAGAAGAGATTATTCGACTAACCTCTGATGAGATTAATCGGGTCTTGGCCGAGGAAACTGCTCGTCGCCATATGTAATTGTAGGATGTTTGTATCCTTTTAATTTTGTATAGTTGTCTTCAAATTTTATAAGGTGCCAACCTTGTTTGTACTCTTATGTTTGTAAATGATGCTAAGCTAGGCGTAGCCCCTGTGTGTTTGGGCTGTATACCTGTTTTAGCGTGTAAAAATCAATGACTTGAGGAACTATGGTTGAGAAACCATGTATATTATTAATATGACTGAGAAGCCATGTATTGTTTTCGAGCTACAGCATGGCTAGTATAGCCTTATTTTGTCGAGTAGAATAATCTAAGGATAGAATTTGCGGAGATGCGCAATATTCCATGGATTGGAGTAGATGCCACCGGTCTCGGGGTTCTTCAGTCGATAGGCGCCACCAGGGATAACTTCGTGTATTATGAAGGGTCCTTCCCACGGTGGCTCGAGCTTGTGTCTTTCCTTCTGCTTGAGTCGTAGCACCAAATCTCCGACTACGAAGGCTCTGTGGCGTATACGGCGGCTGCGGTAGTTGCGTAGCGACTATTGATATACCGCGGATCTTGCGAGTGCAATGTCGCGTATCTCGTCGAGTGCATCCACTTCTTCCGCGAGTGCCTTGTTAGAGCTTTCTTCGCTGTAAGCGACGACTCGTGGGGCGCTGAACTTGACATCTTCGGGAAGGACTGCTTCAGCTCCGTATACCATGAAAAATGGTGTGTATTTTGTTGATCGATTCGGGGTCGTGCGGAGGCTCCATAGTACGGAGGGTAACTCCTCTGTCCAATGTCCTGCCGTTGGGTGCAGTCGATCTAGTACTCGTTTCTTTATTCCATCCGAGACTATTCCGTTGGATCGCTCGACTTGACCATTGGTTTGCGGGTGAGCCACAGAAGCGAAGCTGAGGGTGATGCCCTTTTCCTCGTAGAACTGCTATGTTTCCTTTGCTGTAAAATTGTTTCCATTGTCGGTGATGATGTTGTGTGGTATCCCAAATCTGCACACGATGGAATCGAGAAATTTGACGGCACATTGAGCGCTAGCCGAGGTGACTGGCACGGCCTCAATCCACTTTGTAAACTAGCAAATGCGTGTAACCTCCTGGTGTTGATTTTTTCAGTGGTCCTATCATGTCTAGCCCCCATTGTGCAAAGGGCCAGGCGATTGGGATCATGTGAAGCTCAGTGGCAGGGGCGTGCGGCTTGGGCGCAAATCTTTGACATGCGTTGCATTTGTCGACTAGGTCCTTTGCGTCCCTGGCTGCTGTGAGCCAATAGAACTCTGCGCGGAAAGCTTTACCCACGATTGCCTTCTAGCTAGCATGGTGTCCGCAATATCCTTGGTGTATATCTCGTAGTAGTTCCTTGCCGTCCTCGGGTGCTATGCATCTTTGTAATATTCCTGATATGCTCTGCTTGTATAGTTCCCCATTGAGTACTCGAAAAGCTTTGCTACGTCGCACTATCTATCTAGCCTCGCAAATATCTGCTAGGAGTTGTTTGTTGAAAAAGTAGTCGAGGTATTTCTGCGTCCAGACTGGTTCGACCATAAAAACTTGTCTTGAGATGTTGTGGGTGAGCTCAATCATATCAGTTTGCGGGCTGACCTCTGTCTCCAATGTCGCGGGTGCTTCTGCTGATTTTTTGACTTTGACTGAGCGCTTGATCATCCTTTCGAAGTATATTCCAGGAGGTATGGGTGTGTTTGTGGAACCCATGTTCGCCAATTTATCCGCTTCTTCGTTGCTAGATCGCGCAATGTGCTTTAGTTCGCATCCTTGGAAACTTCCTTCGAGTAGATTGTACATATCTCGATAGGCAACCATGTTTTCTGCAGTGGCGTCACACTCTTTCATTGTCTGTTGCACTATGAGGTTTGAATCTCCATAGATCATTAGTCGGGTTGCTCCATAGGCAATTTCCATCTTCATGCCATGGAGGACGCCCTCGTACTCTGCATCATTATTTGACGCCGGGTCATCGGGTGGAAAGTCCAATCGAAGGACGTATTGTAACTTGTCACCTCTCGGGGATATCAGGACTACCCCAGCTCCGGCTCCTTCGTTTCTCTTTGATCCATCGAAATACATTATCCAGTTGCTTGTATACTCTGGAGGGCCTGGCGTTTGTAGTTCTGTCCACTCGCTTAGGAACTCCACGAGCACTTGTGATTTGATAGACTTGCGACCTGCGTATATGATATCCCAGGCGCCGAGCTCGACACTCCACTTCGCAATTCTTCCGGATGCCATTGGGTTATTCATGATAGTACCCAGTGATGCGTCATTTACCACCGTGACGGTCTGTTCCTGGAAGTAGTGTTTGAGCTTTCGGGCTGTGAGCACCACACCGTACGCGAGCTTCTAGTAATGGGAATATCTCTGTTTGCAGGGCGAAAGCACTTCGCTGATGTAATATATTGTCCTTTGGATACCAAACACCTTGCCGTCCTCCGGCCGCTCGACCACGATCACTGTGCTAATGACCTGATTTGTCGCGGCTAGGTATAGGAACAGTGGCTCCCGTTCTTGCGGTGTTGCCAGGACGCGCCTGCTCTGCAATGCTCGCTTGAGGTCTGCGAATGCTTTCTTTGCTTTGGGTGTGCACTCGAACTTATCCGTTTTCTTCAGTAACTTGTAGAAAGGTAATGCTTGCTCGGCTAGCCGTGCAATGAATCTGCTTAGGGCGGCTAGTCATCCCCCGAACTGCTGCACACCACGGAGATTGGTTGGCTCCTTCATTGTCAGGATTGTTTGGATTTTCTCCGGGTTAGCTTCAATCCCTCGAGCGGAGACCAGGTACCCGAGAAGTTGTCCTGCAGGGACGCCAAAGACACATTTGGTCGGGTTGAGCTTGATTCGGTATGCGTTCAACGTGTCGAATGTTTCTCTGATATCGTCGAGAAGCGTATCTTCCACTCGAGTCTTGATGACGATGTCGTCAACGTACACTTGTACGTTCTTGCCAATGAGCCTGGCGAGGCATTTTTGCATGCAGCGCTGATATGTTGCGCCTGCGTTCTTCAGCCCGAAGGGCATTGTCGTGTAGCAATAAACACCGTGGGGTGTTATAAACGCCGTCTTCTCCTCGTCCTCCTTCTTCATTCTGATCTGATTATAGCCTGAGTAGGCGTCCAAGAAAGAGAGGCATTGGCAACCTGCTGTAGAATCCACGATCTGGTCGATCCTTGGCAGGGGAAACTTATACTTGGGGCAGTGTTTATTCAGCGACGTGTAGTCGATGCACACGCGAAGGATGTTGGTATTCCTTTTCGGGACCAGCACCGGGTTTGCTAACCAGGTGGAAATTTTTATCTCGCGAATAAATTTTGCTGCGAGTAGTCTGTTTACTTCTTCTCCGAGCGCTTTTTGTTTGGGCTCTGAGAATCTTCGGATAGTCTGCTTGATAGGCTTGGCGTCTTTGAAGACTTCAAGTGAGTGCTCGACGAACTCTATCATTGGCATATCTGAAGGCTGCCAGGCAAAATTTTCCCAGTACTCACGGAGGAGCTCGACGAGCGCGCCTTCCTATGCTGGCGAGTGGGTGGTGGACACCATCGCCGTCTTTGCAGAATCCGTCGGGTGTACTTGATGCTTGCGGGTACCGCTATTTGTGTTGAACTCGAGCTCTGGAGCGTTCTTCTTGGTGAGACGCATCACGGAGTGATCCGTGGTTTTTGCTATCTCATCTAGTTCTTCCTGCATCCCGAAAGATTGGGCGATCTCGTTGAATTCGATGTCGCATTTATTGGATTTTTGGAAATCGCCGTCGATGGTGATCGTGCCATATTCTCCAGGCAACTTGAGCTTCAAGTATGCGTAGTGCAGTACTGCCATGAATCTGGCGAACGCCGTTCGACAAGGAATAGCGTGGTACTGTGAGGGCCAGTCGACGACTTCGAAATCAAGAAATTCTCGCCTGTAATGACTTAGGTTGCCTAGCACCACCTCCAGGTTGATTGTTCCGAGTGGACGGACTGATTTTCCTGGAACTATCCCGTGGAAGGATGTCTCTGATTCCGCGAGTCCATCCAAGTTCTTGTTCATACGACGGAGCGTGTCTGCGTAGATGATATTGATGCCGCTGCCCCCGTCCATGAACACGCGAGCCAGCTCATAATTGCCAATTTGCGCCTGTATGACTAGTGCGGCGTGTCCTGGTCGATAGACTCGCGGAGGGTGGTATTCCTTGGAGAAAGTTAATTGTTGTTCCGCCATCTTCAGGTACTCGGTTCTCGTGGGTGGGGTTTGGACAGCCATGCATAACTGTCGTGTGTTTGTCTTCTGAGCCCTGCGGGATGGACAAACCTTTTGTATCATGCCTAAGAGTCCCGCTGGGTTCGGGTACCCATTGGCTCCTTGATTTGGGGCGGGTGGCGCTGGGAGTGCAGCTAGCACCGCGTTTTGGTTTCCTGCTGGGGGCAGGGCTTGCGGGTGTTGAAATCCTTGAGCACCTCCTCCAGGAAGTTGCAGGTAACCCTGATTAATTGCTTCTCTATTTTTCTTCAAGAGGGCCTCATGGATATTAATGAACTTTCGGCAGTCCTTGAGAATGTGTGTTGCCTTAGTTTTGCCGGTGCGCTTATCTGTAAATAGATGTAGCGTGCAGTAACCGTCGAGGTCCTCCTCGGGGGTTTTGTCTTCCTGCTTTGGCTTCCACTCGCGTTTTCCACGATATCCGCTGTCACGATTTTTTGTGAACTCCGCTGCCACAAATTCTTCTCGATCATCGTGGTCGTAATTCTTTCTTCTTTTCTTTCGACTATGGCGATCGTCATCGCGTGCCGGGGATGAATCTTTCTCGTTGCGCACTGCGTCTTCACCGTTTGCCCATCTGTCAACTATGGCCATCAACTCTCCCATGGTCTTGGGTGTGAGTCGTCCTAGTTCTTTCCTGAAAGAGGTTCGCCGTTCTCCCTTTGCAAATGATTCAACCGCGACTTCTTCTGATATGTTTCCCGCTGTGTTCCTGAGTGTGGTCCATCGCTGACTATATTCGCGAGTAGACTCGCCACTTTTCTGCTTGCAAGCTCGTAGCTCCTCGATGGTCGCCGGTCTTTTGTATGTTGCCTGGAAATTTTTGCAGAAGTCAAGGTTTAGGTGTAAGTTGCCCTCGGCCCTCGGCCTTCCTTTGAGCCAGCTGCGGGCAACACCGACTAGGTGTAAGTTGAGGTACTGCATAGCTGTGTTTTTGTTCCCACGTTGGCACTTTACTGCCGTGAAGTAATCTGATAACCAGGCCGGAGGTTCTTGCGAACCATCATACTTCTGTACTTCCGTGGATAGCTTAAATCTTTTGGGTAGCGGCGCCTCGCGGATGCTGCGAGCAAAGCATAGGGCTCCGCAGACTTCGTCGTCGGAGGATGTAGATGGGGAGCGCGCACGGTTTCTAGCCGCTCGACCTTTATCAACTTTGCGCTGGGCGATGTCCGATCGCGCGTTGTATCCGGGTTCGTCGTGATTGACGTCTCCTCTCGGTTCCTTGCTGCGATGTCGCGAGTGGCTTCTGTCTCGATGTTTTCGCGGGCTGCGATCTCTATCCCTCCACGGACTGCGGTCTCGACCTCTTCGCGGGCTGTGGCTACGGCCTCGACCCCTCGGGCTGCTATCGCTGCCACTCGGGCTATCTCCTCGTCGTCGAGCTTCTTTTCCTCGTGCCCGACGGGGTGATTTTTCCTTGGCAGGTGATGTGCCCCTATGTCCACGGGGTGCTTCTTTGTCCTTCTCTGCGGCTGCTTTCCTGCGATCGTAGGAGGCGAGTTTTGCGGCTGCCATGACTAATCCTTTCTGCACTTACTTGTATTGTTCCGCGCGGGGGTCGTTTCCCCCTGGTTGATTTATTTGCATATAGGTGGCTGCTGCTAGCACTGCGGCTGCGGGATTTTGCAGATGGATGTTTCCGTCCTCGTCCACGCGCATGAGTGATTTGCTGATTCGGCTCAAGGACTCGCCGTCCATGGTCGCGGTTCTTGAGGCGCGTCCCTTCTTCTGGGGGCGGTTCCCGACAGAAGGCGTTAGGGACAGCTTCGCTCGGCGTTGGCTTGACTCGTCTGCCAATCTTTTTCGTACGGCCAGATCTTCCCGAGCTTCTTTGATAGCAGTGGCCGCTCTCACTAGATGGTAGTGGTAGGCGATCATGTCTTCGTGTGGGACTCCGGCCGCAGGTGGTTTGCTTGTGCGGATAGCCTCCTTTGCTCGGAGCCAGGCGTCTCGCGAGACGTTGATCTCAGCGCGTTCCCTTGCGCTTTGTTCAGTTTCTGCGGGTGGCTGTTCCGATCCGTCCATGCAGACCTGAGCCAGATATGGCTTGTGAGTCCTAGGCATAACTTGAAAGGCCTTCCTGACCCGAGAGGGTTCCTCTGTAGAGAGGGTATGGAAATTGCTGGTGTTGAGGCGGATGGACTCGCCACTTTTCGCCAAGTAGGATCGTGAATCGACAGCTCCTGGGCTAGAAATTGACTCAGATCCCGATTCCTCAGGGAAGTGAAGGATCCCTTCTTTGTTGGTGTAGAACTTAAAGCTCCCGAACGTCAAGGTGACGCTCTTCTCCAGATCGCTGAATACCGGGCGTGATTCCGGCGAGTGAGGGATGACTACGACAGACCCGATCCGAATCGGGTTGGTCGGAGTCGAAGTCGAAGGTTTCCAACGTGAGTTGGTTGTCGATGAAGCCGAAGATGCCGGAGATCCATCGCCCGCCGTTCCCACAGACGACGCCAATTGTCGAATCTGCATCTCAACAAGTCCCTCGGGTGAACCCATAGGGTTTCGATTAGGAGAACGTGTAGGCGCCGGTGACAATCGTCGGCTAGACAGGGGACACGATTTACCCAGGTTCGGGGCCCTCGTAGAGGTAAAACCCTTACTCCTGCCTCTGTCGATCTGTATTAACGAGTACGTAGATCGGTTACAATGGGGGGTTGCTCAAGTCGAGAGTATGATCTCGATCTCAAGGCTTGGTGGTGCGGTATTGCTTGGTCCTCTCTCGGTGGTTCTCTTGGCCTTATATAGGTGGCCAGGTCTCAAACTATACCCGGGGAGGATTCGAACTCTAACCCTATGTCGGTTACAAGTTTCCTATCTTAACCCGCAAGGCTTTGTGGGTGGGCTCCGAGTGGGCCTTCTAGAGTAATCCTTGACGCTTCCTTTGGAGCTTGGGCCGTGGGCCTGCACCAGGTAGACTCATCCGACAGGCCTAGGATCCATCCCTTCGTCACTATCCAATTCCAAATCCTGTTTCGATGTACAAAACATAAAATTTGATGATTCTTTCATTTTGGACAATATAAATTGTCGTGGTGGTGTCACGGCAGATGCCATAGGATGGCTAAAGATGTGGGGACGAAGGACGCTGGAGGTGCTCGGGGAGGGATCACGCGACGAGTAGCCGCGTGAAGTAAGAACTAAACACTGCAAACAACACGATCTACCCAGGTTGAGGGCCCTCGTGAGGAGGTAAAACCCCTACTCCTGCCTTTCTTTGTGTATTCTGATGTCTCACCGAGTAGCCACAGTACGATGGTTCTTGCTACCGAGTAGCCGCTCTTCTCTATACGTGATGAACTAGGTCAAGAATCTAGGGTTTCCTGTGTTCCAGCATGCGATCCCTCACGCAGGAGGCGGCGGGGCACCTTATATACACGGTGCCCAGCCGGATATGTCCAAATACGGACAAGTGTCGACATAGTGTGCACATCGTCCTTCTTCCGAGTTCTCGCTGACAACTTTGGTTCCTAATCTTGGCTGCATCCGGAAAGTCGTTGGGCAAAACCAAGGGGACAGTCTGGTATCACTGTGCCAAACACAGAGTAGGGCCCCCTTATCCTGCGACCGCCTGCTTCCACACTGTCGCTGTCAGGCAGGCCGGTCCCAGATGAACAGTGGTTCGAACAGTGCCAAGTACGGACCCAGGATACGCGGGATCCTGTGTCAGAACGGCTCCTTTGACTTCTGGCCCGAGTAGGTTCCCGCCAGTTTTACTCGGGCCAACACTTCTACTCGAATGGATAGAACTTGATTGATTCCTTCTTCTGGTCATCTTTCCGTAAGACCGAGTAGCAGTCGACCGGGTAGCAATTACCGGGTAGGCGGCTACTCGACCAAACTTCTCTTCTGACCTTTGCCTTTACCACTTGCATTTACCCTACTCGGGGGTAACCCCCCGACAACAGTCCCCGAAGCTGGTAGAGTCTTGCGAACTCGTTCACTAGGCTCTACCAGCTTAAAACCAATCTTTGCAACACCGCCCTTGAACCTCAAGATGCCGAGTAAAACCTCCGAGTAGCACTTTGGAAAGTACCTTGGGTCTCCTTTCTTCCGAATAGGGCTAGTCTCCTTCTCTGCGCCCGAGTAAAAGGACTTAGAGAATTTCTCAAGCGGAGTCCCTGCAGCGCAGAGCACAATCCAGCCTTCCGTGCTGCAACTGGACACGTGTCAAGCATCCACGACCCCGTCGTCTCGCTGCCCAGGACACGACGTGCCACGCGCCCAGTTTTCACGGAGTGGGCCCACCGGCTCGTCATGTCCCATCAAGCGCAGTAATAGCCCACGATCTGGTCGTGGGATCAATTGTGGCCGTTACGCGCGCGTTCCGCGCTTGTGCGCGTTTCTAACCGGCCACAGACCCCACCACACGAGAGTTATGGCCACGATCGATCCCACTACCCCGATGGTAACGGTATTCTGAGGAGAGGATATAAATACCCCCATCGGTAACTTCCTCTTCTCCTTCCTCCGTACTTTCCTCTTTCGCCTCTCTGTTTCTTCTCCGCCGCCAAGCTCTCCGCCGCCGCGCAACTCTTTGCGCCGCCGCGGATTCATTCTCTCCACTAGATTCTTCCAAACTTTCCACCACTTTCTCACTCGCTGCCATGGCTGCTCGCGCCGGCTGGGCTGGTTCTGATGTCACCGTCGACGACTGCTCCTGGCTCGTGAACACCCGGAGGGTTCCTCCTGGTGTTCAGTGCCGGCCGTCCGACGGCGAAATCGTTCCGGCCCCGCGGGAGGGCGAGCATGTCGTCTTCCTCGTGCACTTCGCGCGAGGATTCGGCCTGCCAGCTTCCGATTTCCTCCGTTCCTTTCTGGATCACTTCGGTGTTCAGATGCATCATCTCCCCCCAAATGCAGTCGTCTTCCTCGCCTATCACACCGTGGTGTGCGAGGCCTTTCTTGGCGTCCGCCCCACGGTGCAGACATGGTGGAAGTACTTCCATCTCCGCCAGCAGAGCAAAGGGAAGAAGGACGGCACGACCGCTGGCAGCCGGGTAACCGACACCGGCAGCGCCATGATGGTGCAGCGGACGGGAACCAATCACCCTCGCATCAAGGGCTTGGATTCCGTCCGTATGTGGCAAAAATCCTTCCTCTATGTGAAGAATATCCCCGCCACGAAGGGGGAAAAGGTAACGGACCGCATCAATCTGCCTGCTTGGAGCAACCGAGCTCCATCCGGGCAGAATTGGAAGACGAAGCCCTCCAACGACCGCAACGCAGTGCTGATGGAGGAGCGGCTCGCTCATCTAATCGGAGAGGGCCTCAAGAGCGATGATCCCGTCGCCTGCTGGATCCGGAACCGGGTGCTGCCTCTGCAGCAGCGCTCCCACCCAATGTGCTACTTGGGAGGCCCCCGCGATTGCACTCAGACGACCACGTTCGAGCTCAGCAACGCGGACGTCGCCGCGCACGCCAGGTCCATTCTGACCACAAGCCTCCGAGATAACTGGCAGTACGGGTTCATCCCCTTCAGCCGCACGAAGCCGATTCCACGGGTACGTTCTCCTTACTCTGCTTCCAGTATATATGTAATCCGAGTAGATAACCTTCTCTCCTTACCGCGACTAGCAACTGCATTCTGCGCCGAGTAGAGCACTTATCAGAACTGCTTAGGCTTAGTGTGCTTGGTGTTTGCACGCCTTGTCGGGTAGCACACTTAGGAGAAACACTTAGGCTTAATGTGCTTGTTGTTTCCACGCCTTGCCGAGTAGGACACTTAGCAAATTTCCCTAGGCTTAGTGTGCTTTGTGTTTGCACGCCCATCCGGGTAGAATGCCTTCACGCTACTCGGCTAATTTGCGATGTTTCTCTGTCCTTCAGGTCCTTGACCGCCAGCTTGCTGAGAGCTGTGAGTGTTTCGAGGGCAACTGGTCATCTGACCGAGAAGAATGACCAGGCCTCCTTCGAGACCGCGGACAAGCTCGATCCTCCTGAAGCCGCCCAGGCGAGTGATCATCACGCGGAATCGTCTCTTCGTGACTGGTCCGAGGATGAAGGTGAAGGTAATTGAACTTATCCCTTCCGATCGCGAGCAGCGCAAACCAATTGCTTTCTGCTTCTGAATTGTTTTCTTCCTTTCTATTTCACAGATGGTGCTGATGCTGAGGACCAAGACGAGGATGAGGATGAGGACGAGGACGCCCAGGTCGTCAAACCTCTTGCAGTTGCCGCTCCTGCCACCCGCAAACGGACAGGCAGTGGCGCCCAAGAGCCTCCCGCCAAGAAGAAGAAGCTGACCGAGAAGACGACCAAGAAGGTCGTGAAGAGAAAGAAGCCAGCGATTCCTTCCCGCCAGGGGTAAGTTCCTTCCCGGTTATACGCTTTGGTTCGCTTCGTTCTTCTCGGTTGATTCCCAATCCTTTTGCCTCGCTGTTTCCTCTTGATTTCCTCTACCCTCTTCTTATTTCTGAACACGATTTTCTCTTCAGAGCCCCCTTGGACGCGGACGCCGCTCTTGCGTCCACTGAGACCCAGAAGAAAGCCGCCATCGACGTTGACAAGCTTATTGACCTCGATGACGACGAGAACAACGCCGCCAACGCACAATCAGAGGGCACCGATGCCCAGAAAGCCGAGCTGGAGCAGCAGTCCCGCGCAGATCAAGAAGCGCAGGATGCTGCTCACCAAGATAGACCTCCTTCTCCTCCGGCCAATACTGCCGAGGAGAACCAAGAACAAGACACCGAGATGCACCACGACGCCGCCATCGAGCGGCAGGAAGAAGAAAGAGAGCAGCCAGCGACAGGGGCTGCTGAACAAGAAGATCCCGCGACCCAGCCGCGGGTAGAAGAACCGGATGCCTCACAGCCAGATCCCGCTGCCGAGCAGCGGGTAGAAGACGCGACTGGGCAGTACCCTCTGAGCGACGTGCAACCAGTCGCCGCGCAGGGTAGCGCCCAGCCGGATGCCGCACCGGATAGCGCGCCCCTGGCGCCACCAACAGATCAAGGTAGCGCTCAGCCTGATTCCTCCTTGGTGCAGACAACCGAGGCTGCAGCCAGCCCTCCGGCCAGGCCGGTTACAAGGAAGAGTGCCCAAGATGCAGAGAAGGAGGCAGCCGAGAAGAAGCCGCCGAGAAGGAGAAAGCTGAGGAGAAGAAGACCGAGAAGCAGAAAACCGAGAAGCCAGTCGCCGCGAAGCCAACTGCCCAGAAGGAGAAGACGAAGAAGCGGGCTGCCGACATGCCGCCGCCAACATCAACTGGCCAGTCCAGTCAGCTGGTTATTCGCGATCCTAGCGCGGTTGCTGCCGCCGCCGCTGCAGCTGATCAGCCCTGCTACCCTGACTACATGGTGAAGGTTAGCCAGCCGCACCAGGTCGGCCTTTCCCCCAACCGGAATCTTGCTCTTCAGAAAGGGAGGAAAGCCGTGGCAGTGGACTCCAGGCCCCCGCCCTAAATCAAGACAAGTCCATCTCCATTGCTTCCCGTGGAGTTCAGGACCAGGCGATAACGTCCCAGAGCCTCGAGCAAGTACTCGACCTGATCGGCTTCATCGATGCCAAGTGGGACAGCAAAGTTCTCGGCAACACCAATTGGAACGGCACCGATCTGGGCGACATCGACCATATGCGTGTCGATTGGAACAAAGTGGACTTGGGTTACAAACCCATGACTGTCTCAACCACCTCTGCTACACTTGCTGCCAAGATGTTTGTCCACCGCAAGAACGCCGAAGACCTCGAGCAATCCTACGCGGTAAGTTCCTACTCATCCTCTCCGAGTTGCATTTTCACTTCTTTTCTACTCTTCTTCTTTTCCTTATCCATCACCCAGTCCCCGATTCTGGCCGAGTAGGCGGACACTCTCCCGAGTAGCCGCCTTCTCGGGTTGAATCTCAAGTACTTTGCCTGATTCTTGTTTCTTTTGCTTCTCAGAATAGCGTACTGAAGCGGACCGACTTGCATCGTCGGCTACTCTGGAACCACGCCATTGCCAAGAGACGCATTGCCGCCTTGGAAAAAGAAAATAGCTGCCGAGGACGCTGACAAAGAAGTGATGAATAGCACCCTGAGGCTTTCTGAAGTTGAAGGTACGCTTTTAGCTACGCGGTTCTTGCGTTTGGTGTTTACGCCCGCTTCGGCTTTTTGCGCTAACCAATTTTTACTCTGCAGGGAAGTTGAAGGCCCTGGCTGACGAGCACCGGAACTGCCGTGCCTTCGTTGAGAATGGCCAGGCCACCATCAAGAGATTGGAGGGTATGTTGCCGTCTACTCGGCTTTTCCTGTGTTTCTTTCTTCGCTTCTCTGCTAACCGTGCTTTGCCTTCCGCAGAAGATCATAAGAAATTCGCTGAGGAGCATCAAGACTGCCTCAAACCTGCTGAGGTGCAGCAGCAGTTGTCCAGCTGTCGAGCTGGTGAAAGAGCACACTACTGAGATGGAGAAGCTCCAAGTCCAGCTGCAGACTGCGCTCCAGGATGCTATCAACCTTGGTGCCGAAAGGGATAGAGTAATCGCCGAGAAGGCAAAGAGCGAAGCAGCAGCCAAGGCCAGGGAGAGAACCCTCGAACATGAGTGTGAGGTGCTGAAGAAGAGCAACGCTGGGCTCTTCACTCAGCTAGAGGAGCTCCGCTTGATCGAAGAGAAACATCTATCCAACGAGGAAACATGGAAGACCCAGCTGTTAGGGCTGCGCCATGATTTGAACAGTAAGTGCTCCCTTTTCTCTGCTTCTCTGCTACTCGGCTGCGCCTTTATTCTCTGCTTCTCGTTTCACGCTTCCACTCTGTTATTGTTTCTGATCTTCTCGATAGCTCTTGCAGGAATCTTTCCCGACCTTGAATCTTCTTGCGTGCTCGCCCTAGAAAAGGTCCGAGCAGCTCGTGTTGAGAAGGGCGAGCCTTTGGACACCAGAGCAGAAATCGAGGAAAGTATCCTGATTATGCAGGGTCAGTGTCCGCGGCTAGCGGGCGTGGGCACCGAGCTGGTGCGCGTCGCCTTCCAGATCCACAACTTCTTCTGGCCTGATGACTCTGCGCCGACAACAATCTCCGGACTTGCCTTGAAGTTGCAGCGCGCGAAAGCTGGACTGAAGAAATGGCGCGCCTCGGGAGCTCGGGCAGGTGCGGACATGATGCTGCTCTTCGTCACCACCTGGTACGAAAACCTCAATATGCAGATTATCCGCGAGATGCGCCGAGACTCCAAGTGGGAGAAGGACCCCGACTGCGTGGCTATTCGCCAGCTGGTTGCTCACGAGGTCGCCCAGTATGCTGACACTGCGACCTTCATCGACGGCCTCACCGAGCCCGACACCGAGGTGGACGAGGGCGAGGAGGAGGATGAAGACGAGGAGACGGACACCGATGAGCCGGAGCTGAGCTACTTCGACTCTCCTGCTGGCAAGGACGGGAAAGGGAAGGCCGCGGTCGTCGCGGGTAGTGATGAGGCGGACGAGAACGTGGAGATGTCGATCGACACCTCCACGCTCGAGTTCGGCACCTCGTCAGGAGCTGCCCTTGACGACACTGTCAGCTTTCGCGCCCAAGCCACCGAGCCCGACGTCGAGCTAACGAAGACCGTCCCCGTCAACCTGGAAGCGGATGCGACCAAGGCCAGCACCGAGGACGAAACCGCGAAGACTGTCGACGCCAGCTCGGAGGCGAACGCGACCAAGGCCACTACTGAAGATGAAGCAACCAAGGCTAGCACCGAGAACGTCGCCTCGACCTGAACTTTTTCCTGCAATCTTATTGCTCAAACCCTTATCAGATCCCCGGGATGCCGGGTGCAAATGTATCAGAATATTTATGCCGTTGCTACTCATTTTTATTCCCACTTGTTATTTTCAACTTAATCAATTTGTTCAGCCTGGGCTCGATGCCGGGTTGCGTTATCATGCGAGTCCCCGAGTTGCATTTCTTATTCACTCTCTCTTTTCATCTCAGCTCTACCCGCAACTTGTTGCTTTTTTGGTATTCGAGTCACAAGAGTTAAAGAGCAGAGCTGCAAATACTTAGCCGCTTAGAAACAATCATAGTAACGCAGCCCACCACTTAGCCGAAAAGATAAGACAAAGAACAGTAGTAAAAGCACCCTACTCGGTTCCTGCACTCTTCCTTTCCTTAGTAATTTTTCTTGTGCTCATGGACCTTTTGCTTGTTCTCTTTCTTGCCATGAAGCCGGGTTTCGGACAGCAGCAGAGTCGAAGAGTTGGCATGTAGGTTTAAACACAGTATTCAATGTACCTTTGAATTTTGAAGTAGAGCAACCGAATAGGCAAAAGGTAAAGCCGAGTAGAAACACTTAGAGCAATTTTGGACGAGGGCAGTCCCCGAGTTCAATTTCAGATTGCATAATAGAATTTCAACTCGGATAAGAGGGTACATACACATCTTTGCTCCCGAATGGAAACGACGGAGTAGAGCTACATTCCAAGGGCGCTTGGTTTCCTCTCCAGCTTTATCTGCCCTGTTCGCCTGTGGTGGGCGCGCATCTATAAGATAGTATGCATCGTTGTGTAGCGCTTTGCTCACAATGAAAGACCCTTCCCATGGAGGAGACAACTTGTGCATCCCGGCTGTGCGCTGCACAAGCCTAAGGACCATGTCTCCTTCTCGGAAAACCCTTGGGTTCACCTTTCGGCTATGATAACGCCGCAGGTTTTGCTGGTAGACAGCCGAACGTGACAGAGTCAGCTCTCTTGCTTCTTCAAGAAGGTCAACGTCGTCTTCTCGAGCTTCTCTTGCCTCCACCTCAGTGTAGAGGGTTACTCAGGGGGAGTCATGCTCTAGGTCTATTGGCAACACGGCCTCAGCCCCGTATACCAAGAAGAATGGCGTGTAGCCGGTTGACCGGTTAGGGGTAGTCCTTAGACTCCACAACACCGCTGGCAACTCGTCTAGCCAACACCCAGGTGTTTTCAGCAGTGGCTCCATCAGCCTTGGCTTTATGCCAGCTAGCACCATGCCATTTGCTCTTTCAACTTGCCCATTGGAAGCGGGATGCGCGACTGACGCAACGTCTAGTCGGATATGCTTATCTCTGCAGAACCGCACCATTGCTCCCTCTGCGAAGTTTGTGCCGTTGTCGGTGATGATGCTGTGCGGGTAGCCATATCTCAGGATCACATCCTTCAAGAATTTCACAGCTGTGGCCCCATCGCACTTCCGAATAGGCTTCACTTCAATCCACTTGGTGAATTTGTCCACCATGACCAGGATGTGAGTTATGTTGCCTCTAGCCGGCTGGAAGGGTCCGACCATGTCCAAACACCAAACAGCAAATGGCCAAGTGATAGGAATTGTCTTCAGCTCGGAAGCAGGCATGTGAATCTTACTCGCGAACATCTGGCAGCCATTACACTTCCTCACGATGTCTTCAGCTTGCTGCAGAGCTGTGAGCCAGTAGAAGCCATGCCGAAAAGCTTTCTTGACCAATGCCCGAGAAGAGGCGTGGTGCCCGCACTCTCCCTGGTGTATTTCTACCAGAATTTCTTCTCCTTCTTCTGGTTCTACGCAGCGTTGCAGCACGCCGGTGGCACTCCTCTTGTGCAGCACATCTCGGAATATAGTGTATCCCTTGGATCTTCTCTGAATCTGCCTTGCAGTAACTTCATCTTCTGGCAGAGTACCGTCCCTTAGAAAGGATAATATAGGCATGGCCCAACTCGGTGTCTCCCGTGTGGGAAACACTGGTTCGTCCACTTCCATTGGGACAGGTACCTCTGGTTGCTCTTTAGGGTTGGGAGCACTTCTCTGGAGCCTGATCGATTGGCAAGGACTTCCTCAATGAATGCGACAGTCCCCGGGTTAAGGACAGCAGTCCCCGAGTATGGATTGGCAGTCCCCGAGTCAGGAATGGCAGTCCCCGAGTACGGAGTGGCAGTCCCCGAGTAGGGAGTGGCAGTCCCCGAGTAGGGAGTGGCAGTCCCCGAGTAGGGAATGGCAGTTCCCGAGTAAGGAGTGGTAGTCCCCGAGTAGGGAGTGGCAGTCCCCGAGTAGGGAATGGCAGTCCCCGAGTAGGGAATGGCAGTCCCCGAGTAGAGGACGGCAGTCCCCGAGTCGGGAGCAGCAGTCCCCCGGTTTCCTGTAGCATTCTCCCAGTCAATCTCCATGGGATCAGATTCCTCACTTGGCAGAGAAGGAACAAATATGGACTCCGAGTTGGGAGAGGGCTTGATGGATGGCTTCCTTAAGTGCTCCAAGGCAACTCCTGCCGGGATGGATTGCCGAGAAGATCCCAACTTGGACAGCTCATCTGCCGCTTCGTTCTCTGCTCGGTGAATGTGCTGGAACTCGCAGCCTTCGAAGAATCCAGTCATGGACTGTACCAGGAATCGATAGGATGCCATGTTGGCGTATAGAGCATCCCAAGTGCCAGAGACTTGCTGCACCACCAGATCTGAATCGCCATAGCATATAATGCGCTGCACGCCAACCTCCTTGGCTACCCGCAAGCCATGCACCAGTGCCTCGTACTCTGCTACGTTGTTGGACGCCTTGAAATGAATCTGCAACACATACTTGAGTTGGTCTCGCTTGGGTGACGTCAGCACTACGCCAGCACCAAGGCCTTCCTTCACCTTCGAGCCATCAAAGTGCATCTTCCAGTAATTAGAAACTGGAGCAGGAGGTTCATACTGCACCTCGGCCCAATCCACCAGGAATTCCGCCAGAATCTGAGACTTGATAACTTCTCTTCTCGCATACGCGGGCGCATACACTGCCAGCTCGATTGCCCACTTGGCTACTCTGCCACTCGCCTCCTTGTTGCCCATGATATCCGAGATGGGAGCAGAGCTCACCACCGTGATAGGATGCTCTTGGAAGTAATGCTTTAGCTTCTTGGCGCCCAGGTACACGCCGTAGGTCATCTTCTGGTAGTGCGGGTAGTTTTGCTTGGAGCTAGACAACACTTCACTGAGATAGTACACTGGGCGCTGCACACTCTTGCCTTCTTCTTCTCGCTCCACCACAATCACCACACTGACTACTCGGTTAGTGGCAGCAATGTACAGCAGCATTGGCTCCTTGGGTAGCGGACTAGCCAAGATGGGGGCGCTAGCCAGCATTGCTTTCAGCTCGTTGAATGCCACATCCGCTTGCGGAGTCCAGACAAACTTGTCACTTTTCTTCATCAGCTGGTATAGAGGCAGGGCCTTCTCGCCCATTCGGCACAGAAAACGGCTCAGAGATGCCAAGCAACCAGTGAACTTCTGTACATCCTTCAAGGATCTCGGCAAAGACATGCTCTCAATAGCTTTTATCTTTGAAGGATTGGCCTCAATGCCCCGACTAGACACCAGGAAGCCGAGTAGCTTGCCAGCCGGGACACCAAAGGTGCATTTACTCGGATTCAGCTTCATTTTGTACTTGCGTAGGTTAGCAAAGGTTTCCTCCAGGTCGGCAAGCAGAGTATGTGTTTTATTCGTTTGATGACAATGTCATCTACGTACACCTGCACATTCTTGCCGAGCGGTCGTGCAAGCATTTCTGCATGCATCTCTGATAGGTTGCACCCGCATTCCTCAAGCCAAAACACATGACACGATAGCAATAAGCCCCGTACGGGTAATGAAAGCAGTCTTTATTTGATCAGCAGGATTGAGTGCAATCTGGTGGAAACCAGAGTAGGCATCTATGAAAGACAGCAGTTCACAACCAGCAGTGGAATCGATCACCTGATCGATGCGAGGTAGCGGGAAGGGATCCTTGGGGCATGCCTTGTTCAAGTCAGTGTAGTCGACACACATGCGCCATGCAGTGGCAACCTTAGGATCCTCCTTCTTCTTCTCGACCATGACCGGGTTGGCTAGCCAATCCGGATGCAGCACCTCCATGATGAAATTGCTTATCAGCAGCTTGGTGATCTGGTCACCAATGGCCTTCCTTCTCTCATCTCCAAAGCGGCGCATAGCCTGCTTCACTGGCTTGGCGTCAGGACGCACATGTAATGAGTGCTCAACCAACTCCCTCAGGACTCCTGGTAGATCTTCATTGGACCAGGCGAATACATCCCGATTCTCACGGAGGAAGTGGATGAGCTCGCTTTCCTATTCTCGCCAACCCGGAGCCAATGATGGCTACGCGGTCGGGGAACTCGGGGTCGACCTGGACCTTCTTGGTTTCCTGAGATGCCTGGAACGCGGTCCCGTGTTGGGTACTCGGCACGCCTTGCGCGCCAGCTTGCGCGGATTGCGCCATGGCCACCACCTCATACATCTTCTTCTTCTCGGCAGCAATCACCATCGACTCCGCCAACTGGGAACCAGCAGAGGCACACTCCATGGACTTCTTGTAATCACCAGAGATAGTAATTATGCCATTGGGACCAGGGATCTTCATCTTCAGATATGCAACATGAGTAGAGGCCATGAACTTGCTCAGAGCAGGCCTGCCGAGTAGAGCATGGTAAGGGCTCTGATCAAACCCCTTCGAACTGCAGGCGCTCTGTGCGGCAGTTCTCCCTGGTGCCGAATAGCACATCTATCCACACTCGGCCAATCGGGTTGCACGAGATCCCGGGCACAATGCCATGGAAAGTGGTCTTGCTGCACAGCATCACGTTCTCGGCCAGCCCAAGCTTCTCAAGTGTGTCTTTGTACACGATGTTGATGCTGCTGCCGTTGTCGATTAGCACCTTGCTGAACCTCACATTCTTCTCGGGACCAAGGAAGGTAGGATCCAGCACCAAGGCATAGCTACCCGGGTTGGGCATCACCTTGGGATGATCTACTCGGGACCACCTGATCTCCTGGTCACACCAATACATGTAGTGAGGGACAGCAGGTATCACTGCATTGACCTCCATGGCACGCCTGTGCTGTGATTGCTTGTCGACTGGCTCAGAGGTGAAGATCATGTAGCTCTCATGGTGCTCTTGGTACTGGTTGGAGCCTCCGCCCCCATTGTTGCCGTTGTTGTTGTTGCCCTGGTAGTTGTTGTTGCCTCTGTTGTTGTTGTTGCGGTTGTAGTGGTTGTTGTTGTTGCGGTAGCTCTCATTGTTGAAGTGTCGGTTGGCTCCCAAAGCCACTTGGTTCACATTTTCTCTTCTCGGGAACACTGGCGGCCGAGCTGCGGGTGCGCGAGTAGGCTGCACATTGGCATTGGCCGCTGGCAGAGGAGGAGGAGGAGGCAAGCCATCATTCTTGATCACATCCCACCACTCGCACTGCCGAGTAGTGTGGTTAGCAGGCCTTGAGGGGTGGTGAGTGTGAAAACTGCATGGGCCATCCTTCATGTCGTCAAAGACGAACTTCCTCGGCTGCTCGGAGTTGCCGCTACCCGACTGAGGAGTACGGAATGGTTTCTTGTTGCCTTGGCCCTGGTTCTGGTTCTGCCCGTAGGCTCCAGCATGTTTCTGCCTTTGGCTACCCCCAGCTCCAACAGCCATTGCATTCACCTCTTCAGGATCATACCGAGTATCTATTCGGTCACCCCTGCGCTTGTTGCGGAACTCGTTGCGCTTGCTGTTGCTGAAGTTTCTTCTCGGCTCAGAGGAGTCCATCAGGGGCTGAGTAGGATCACCGAGTGCGTACTGATCCGCAATCTTGATGGTCTCCGCCAGAGTGTTTGGCATCTCCCTCTGCAACCTCTGCCACAACATGCTGCCATGCCTGCATCCCTGCGCAAACCAAGTGATGGCCTGGGCTTCATTCACACCCTCACAGGTGTTCCTCAACGTGCTCCACCGAGTAAGGTACTCGCGGTCCGTCTCATCTTCTCGCTGCCTGCAAGCGGACAGCTGCTGTGGCCTATTCGGCCTCTTGTAAGTGCTTGTGAAGTTGCTGATGAAGGCGTCCGAGAAGTCCAGCCAGCAATTGATGCTATTCTTGGGCAAGTTGTTGAGCCAAGTGCGAGCTGGACCCTCTAGCATCTGCGGGACATAGCGCACCGCCCATCTCCTGTTGCCGTTCGCGATATGAACCGCGGTGACATAGTCATTGAGCCAATCTTCCGGCTTGGTGCTGTCGTTGTAGCTCTTGGTGCCCCTTGCGAGCTGGAAGTTCTTCACGGATGGCTCGTTCATGATGCGCGGGCCAAAGCACTCGGGGCCAGGGGGGCCCGTGTTCTCCAGCCGGGCTGACAAGTTGATCCGGTCCAACTGATGCCTTGC
The DNA here is from genome assembly GCA_028641055.1 of Alopecurus myosuroides. Taxonomy (NCBI): domain Eukaryota; kingdom Viridiplantae; phylum Streptophyta; class Magnoliopsida; order Poales; family Poaceae; genus Alopecurus; species Alopecurus myosuroides. The sequence goes on along the minus strand of JAPCYS010004016.1, from coordinate 9,033 downwards.
GTCTCCAGGCGCCAACACGCGCTCGCCAACACGGTCCAGAATGTCATAGCCAGCCATCTCCATGGCCGAGTAGCCGTCATCATATCTGTCCACCTGCACAGCTGCAGGCTGCTCCACCGGGTTGGCGACTGGCGCCACTGCACGCGGCTGCTGTCTCTGCCGAGTAGGCTGAGCGGTGGGACGCTGAGAAGGACCTGGGCGTGCTCCACCTCGAGCCTGGCTTTGAGCTTGATGGGCTTGAGAGCCTGCTCTTGCAGCGTTGTGTTCCTGCCCGGGCTGCTGCGGCACAGCAAGCTGTCTCGCGGCAGCAGCCGGGTCATACACCTGCATTTGCCTATCTCTGGCGGAACGTCCGCTGCGGCTCTTCTCGCGGCTGGGATGCGGAGATGAGGCCTGATCGTTAGATCTAGCCGCGTGCGAGTGCACCACCTGCGAGGCTCCAGCACCCGGGTTGGCTTTCCGGAACTCCTCATTCTGCCTAGCAGCCTCTAACACCAACTCGTTGAGCCTTTCCTGCTGCCTGACGCGCGCGTCGCCGTCGAGACGAGGCAACTCGGCGGCTACAGCCTCAGCAGCTCTAAGTGTCTTGGCGGGTGTGCTGTATCTAGGCCTAGTGGAAGTGTTTGCGGTGGCGGACTGAGCAGGAACCTCTACAACTGTCGCCATCTCGGCACCAAGGTTACGCCGCGTGGCGCCTACTCTGCTAGCTCTCCTAGTGACTGGCGTGAAGCCGTGAGCCTTGTTGTATTCAAGCTGATCTAAGCTAAGCTCTAGCCTGATCTTGTCAAACTCCGCCTGCTCGGCGAGCAGCTCCTGGCGTTGCCGCTCGAGCTGCTCCTTCATGCTCAGGAGCTCGAGGTCGGTGGGAGGCGGCATGCCGTTCCGCCCAGCCGACGCGGGAATGGTCGGAGTGGTGGAGGGAGGGAGGTTGCAGTCCTTCTCGTAAGGCCTGTGGGTCCTGCCACCATCGCTCGAGGCAGCAAGATCCTCGACGACGGCCGCGGCGCCAGTAGCAGCTGCGCCGGCGTTTGCCGCCAAGCCGGTCACCATCACCTCAGCGCGGTCCGCAGAATGGCGCGCAGGCCTTCCGCGAGCAGCGATCACAGCGGGAGGATCCTCCGCGTCATGCACCAGCTCGGGGTAGTCGCGGTTGATGACGGTGGCGACGTAGACGAGGTGCGCGCCGAAGGAGATCACCGTGCCGCCCTCCGGCATGGCCTTGCCACCGAAGTCGCCTGCGTTGTCGGTGACGAAGTCGAAGGAGCCGAATCTGTGGACAAGGCCACAGACTACGCGCTCCGCTGAAGAAGATCCCGTCCGAACAGAAACTCTAGCCAGCGCCGCTGGTTGCCCCACGGTGGGCGCCAACTGTCGTGTGGTGTCACGGCAGATGCCATAGGATGGCTAAAGATGTGGGGACGAAGGACGCTGGAGGTGCTCGGGAGGATCACGCGACGAGTAGCCGCGTGAAGTAAGAACTAAACACTGCAAACAACACGATCTACCCAGTTCAGGGCCCTCGTGAGGAGGTAAAACCCCTACTCCTGCCTTTCTTGTGTATTCTTTGTCTCACCGAGTAGCCACAGTACGATGGTTCTTGCTACCGAGTAGCCGCTCTTCTCTATACGTGATGAACTAGGTCAAGAATTTAGGGTTTCCTGTTTTCCAGCATGCGATCCCTCACGCAGGAGGCGGCGGGGCACCTTATATACACGGTGCCCAGCCGGATATGTCCAAATACGGACAAGTGTCGACATAGTGTGCACATCGTCCTTCTTCCGAGTTCTCGCTGACAACTTTGGTTCCTAATCTTGGCTGCATCCGGAAAGTCGTTGGGCAAAACCAAGGGGACAGTCTGGTATCACTGTGCCAAACACAGAGTAGGGCCCCCTTATCCTGCGACCGCCTGCTTCCACACTGTCGCTGTCAGGCAGGCCGGTCCCAGATGAACAGTGGTTCGAACAGTGCCAAGTACGGACCCAAGATACGCGGGATCCTGTGTCAGAACGGCTCCTTTGACTTCTGGCCCGAGTAGGTTCCCGCCAGTTTTACTCGGGCCAACTCTTCTACTCGAATGGATAGAACTTGATTGATTCCTTCTTCTGGTCATCTTTCCGTAAGACCGAGTAGCAGTCGACCGGGTAGCAATTACCGGGTAGGCGGCTACTCGACCAAACTTCTCTTCTGACCTTTGCCTTTACCACTTGCCTTTACCCTACTCGGGGGTAACCCCCCGACATAAATATATGTACATGTATGAAAAAATTAGTATGTGTACATTTGAATCACAAGTTTAGGCGACAAAAAATTTCAGTTTAGGAACCTCAATCTGCATCGGAACATAGAAAAAAACAGGGGTAATTTCCCAGGCAAAGAAAGCTCTAGGCTCGGGCATGGAGGAGGCCATACGACCCACTTCCTCCCGCCACACCCCCCCGGTAGAATGGAGCAGGGCGGCGCCGCCGCGCTTGCCTGTACATTCCGCCCCTGCTCTCCCCCTACCCTTCAACTACCTACCGACAGGGCTCCTCCCTTCATCGCCAAACACCGGCCGACAGGGCTCCTTCTTTCCTTGCTAACCACCAGAGGAGCGGGGCAGCCGCCAGGGATCCTCCATTCTTCGACGCAAGGGCTCCTTCCTTCCTTGCCGCCGGCGAACTTCTGCATCCTCCTTTCGTCGATCTAGGGGTTCAGAGAGAGGGCAGAGACGCGGAGCATATGACGGCGACTGGGGACGAAGATGAGGGCGGGGAGAGGTTGAGGAAGGCGGCGAATGGGGGAAGGGAGAGGAGGACGCGGATCTCGCCTGTGCGCAGCCGCCGGTGTCCTTCTCCAAGTCGGCTTCGTGCGTGGAGTGGTCTGTCGTGCGGATAGGAAAGGGGTACGAGCGGGGGTGGAAAGAAAATTTTCCGTCACTTTCCAAGCTCCCAGCCTCGGAATCGTCCAGCCACGCGGGGACGTGCGCGCGGGCCTCCCGTGGAATTGGATGCCGTTTCCACAGCCCAATTCCGTGACCACTCCAAACAAGTGAATCCGGGTTGCCAATTCCATAGCCTTTTTCCAACATCCAAACGGGGAGTAAGATTTGGCATATGTTGGTTGCATAGAGCACATGCTATGTTTCAGCAACCTATATATGCCCCACAATTCAATACATGTTTGTTGGTTTGTCGGTGCATTGCAAAGAGAGCAACGGGAAAGCTTTGTCAATTGCCGAAACATTTGCCTGCAGGAACGTACGATCGAAGCCAACCTCTGATTTATTAATTGCAAGCAAAGAGGAAAAACATTCTCCTTGCCTAAAAAGTGTTTGATTTGATGAGGTGACGACGTACGCGCAAGCGAGAATGAACTCCTTGAGCTGAGTGAGCATGCTACCCTCACCTGACAAAACCAATCCCTTCTCCCTCGAAAATGCTTGGCTCCAACGCCTGGCCAAATCACATCTGAAGGCGACCTGTCACTCCTTACTGCCGAGATCGATTGATCAGTTCGGTGAAGCAACATCATGTCTCCTTCACATTTTTATTCTCTAAGTAAGCGGCAACGATAATATATATACACGTACGTGTCGGGTGCACGTCGATGTCGATCGACAGGCAACTGCAACTTTTGCGATGCTGCATATATGTATGAGCTTGTTTTGTGTAGCTTTTACAGGTAGTAGAGCATCTCTGTCCTTTTTGTGTAGCTTTTGCGATGCTGAAGGCTTATTTCAGAAGTGGAAAGTAGTGATCGAGCATCTCTGTGCGCACTGGGGCTATGTGTATGCGCTGAAGATCCGAGGAAAGGCGTACGTGCTCGTGCTGGACTGGTCGATGCGCTGAAGATCCCGAAATATTCCTCTTACATCTACAACTTTGCTTCCTCGTGTCACTACTTGGCCGGACTGTAAATTAATTAATAAATGGCACGACCCTGGACATTAATTAATACTCCCTCCGTATCAAAATATAAAATGTTTTAGCATTTTTTAGACAACATGTATCTAGACATGTTTAATGTGTAGATTGATGTATATCTTACACTAAAACATGTATAGATACGTTTTGTCTAGTAAACGGTGAAACATGTTACATTTCGATACACATTTTTAGCTCTGTCCACGGCAATCACAACCCAGGAAAATTTAAAAAGAAAACAGGGCAATGTATTCGACAAACACGTGAAAGCTCAAATGAAACTTAAAAGCTCCTGATTATCTTTACAGTACGTGTATGCAACAGACGCCATCCGTCTACATATATCCTCCCATGCAGAAGTTTTGATCATCAATGGAATGGAGAGGCTCGCCGGGTGTGAGGATAGAGTAGGTGGTAGGATCTTTGCACAGAGTAGTACTAGTAGTAGTTGCAGTTTAGTTGAAGTATTTGCCGATGTGCAGAATGGCGTTATATATCTTTCCCTGCCGTTGCTCCAGTTAGACAGATTAGTGCATATTCGTACTTCCCTTATTAGATAGGGGGCTCCCTGCATATTGGCCACATATACATGTATATATATTGTGGGCTTTCGTCCCGTGGAACTATTACACATATTACTAACATGGCATCAGACGTCTAGGGTTCTGTAGGATCTTTTTGTCTCTCCTGGCCGTTGCCTATACAGATCTCGATCTGGCCGTGGCCTCGTGAAGACTCGCCCTGAACGATCCTTGTTGACCAAGGCCGTCTCCTTGTTGACCAAGGCCGCCCTCGACACACTCTCGTCCCGTGAAGGCCCGTTTAGCTGTCCTCGACCTGCTCTCGCCTTGTGACGCTCCCTTCGCCCGAGGTCCGCCGCCCAAGTCACTGTCCGCTCGATCTCCGCCGCCCAAGTCGCTGCCCTCCCGCGCCGTCCGCCGCCGCCCATGAGATGGCATAAGTTTCCCGCGCCGCCCTGCTGTCTGCCGCCGCTGCTCTCCGCCACACGGGCCGCCACCGTCTGCCGCCTCCAGCCCCGTCCACGGTCGTCGCCGCCTATCGCTGCTGCACCCCTGGGAGCCGTCCTTTGCTGCTCCGCTCCCGCCCACCATCCATCGCTGCACCGTCCGGACGGTTTCTGTCAAGATTGGTTCTGTTTCCATTAAGCGTTGACCGATCTGCTCGGTAAAAAAAAAAGGTATGGCTGCTGCTGGCTTTGTCGTGATTCCTCGGTGCTCTGTGATCTTCGATGGCACCAATTACCCAAATTTAGCTGTGTTTCTACGCGTCCATATGCGTGGCCTTCGTCTATGGCGTGTTCTTTCCGGCTTGGTCCCTTGTCCGCCGTACCCCATTGCTCCTAAATTTCCTACTCCGCTGGCGCCACCAGTCCTTGTTGCCGGTGCTTCTCAGGCTGCAAAGGATGCAGCTAAGAGTGTGGATGATGCCGCTATTGCGGTGTATGAGCAGAAGGTTCGGGAGTACTCTGACATTCTTTCGACCTATCCGTAGGACATGACTGCATACACTCAGTGGGTGCATGATGATGCTCGTGTTGCGGCTGTTCTTACTGTCAATGTTCTACCCCAGTTTGCTTCGGAATTTATGGGACTCGGTACTCCCGCTGCCATGTGTGCTCACCTTCGTCAGCGCCGTCAGCCATCTGGGGATGCTCTTTACCTATGTCTGGTTTGTCAGGAGCATGTCTATAGCAGGATGACTCTACCGTTAATCAGTTCTACATGCAGAGTTCTGCTGTTTGGCGTCGGTTCGACTCTCTTCGCACTCCTGTGTGTGGCACCTGCCCGTGTTGTCAAACCCTGCGCTCTGACTTGGAGTCCAGCGCATTTACGTGTTCTTGTCGCGCCTTAGTCCCGAGTTTGAGGCTCGTCGTGCTTAGATGCTTGCCCGTGGTCGTATTCCTATGTTAGAGGTGTTGTCTGAGCTTCGTGCTAAGGAGATTCGTCCTCATTGCGTTGGTCTGCTTAATGTTCCTTCTGTGTTGGCTGCTCCTGTGAACAAATAGTATGTGCACCTAGAGGGGGGGGGGGTGAATAGGCGCTACGACCAATTTTAATTTTTCTTCAAATTTAGGCTTGACACAAAGGTAAATTCTCTAGATATGTAACTATGGTGAATTTACCTATATGACAAGAACAACAATAAACAAGATACAAACTCAAAGTAAAGAAAAGGGAACGAGGTAACCGATAATGGGATGTAATCCCGAGTTCCTCCTTTTTGAGGGGAGTACGTCTTGTTGGAGGGGTGTGAGTTTCGATACGAAGGTCTACTCAATGCCACAAAGGCCTCACCCTTTTTTGATGAACCCCGTGATGCATGTAAAATGCATAGATGAATTTTGCATATTTTCACATGGTTTTCTATTACATATTGCATCATATAAGGGTATAATTCAATGTTTTATAGTATATTGGGGTTAAATTACAAAGTCCCCCAACTTTTATGGAATTAACCCTTCCGTTCAGAAACCCCGTTTTCTATATTTTTGACGTTTCAGGGGGCAAACTTCCGCGAAATCACCTGAAAATCTGCGGGGGTCATTTTCTTGGAAGGAGAAGACTTGCGGGCGAAGGATCCACGAGAATTGGGCAAGGAGGCCCAAAAGAGGACCCTCCACGCGGCCAGATTCCTAGGCCGCGTGAGAGGCCCCCTTTTGGCCCCAGTGGCCCCAATTCCTTCCATCTTCGACTTACCGACTCCGTCTTTACCTAAAACCGACTATAAAAAGGTTCCCCCGTACCCTTACGGAGAAGGGCGCCGCCGAAACACCGAAACAGAGACCAGAAGTTCTAGATTGGAGGGGGAAAACTCCGGCGGGGCGCCGCCGGTGTGAACTCCTACCCCTCCAACGTCATCTCCATCGACATCTCCATGAAGAGGGAGTAGTCCACCCCAGGGCTATGGGTTTGTGGAAGTAGCACTTGTATCTCTCTCTCTCTCTATGCGCTTCACTAATTAGATCCGTATGAGCTGCCTCATATGATTACGGGCACCGTTGTAATTCCTATGTGGTGGATCTTTTCTATGAGTTATTGAATCTGAGATTGCAATTGTTTCTCTTGAGTTATTTGAGTAGATGTATCTCATGCACCCCGTTCTTATTTGCTAGCTTTGATCAATCTAGTTCTTGAGAGCGTGTGTGGGGTGATGGTGCATTAGTTGGGTAACGGGGGGGGGGGGGGGGTGGGTTAGTTCTGTGAAAGTGACAGAAGTTCAGCGATCCACTTAGGTTTTGTTAACCTTTCTTAGTTACCTCACTAGGGATAAAAAGGAGTACCTTGTTACCGGGGATTTGAAGTGACACTAATCAATCTCCATGACTAGATCTAGCAAGTTCTTACTTCAACTTCATGTCACATTGCTTAAAGCTATACTCTGGTTTTTCCTTAATTTATCGTGTTTATGATTTATTTCACATCTTGGTGGAGTATAAGAGGGATAATATGACCGTAGAGATCTCTATGCTAGGACGTGATGCCCATATGAAAGTATTCAATGTTAAACATGTTATTGTAATCTCACATGTAATTCTTTATGTCCACCGTCTACCACTTTATTTGAGAGAATGCAAGTGTGAAACCATGAACCCCGGTCCTATTTTAAATTTAAGAAAACACTCTAGTTACTTTGCTGCAATTTACTTTACTTGCACTTTACTTTACTTGCATCTCCAATTCGAATTTACATTATCTCCATCACCACTTGCATCACAAAAATACAAACAACAATCCATTGCATATTTATTTTCTTATTTGCATTTAGTAGTAGATTTAATTATTGCACATTTACTTTCAGTTTTGCATTGCAATTTAGAAGTCTCACAACTTGTGCTTGACAACCACTTGGTGAGGTTGAGGGCACAAAATTCTCTATTTGTTTGCAGGATCCTGGAGGAAGCTTGGAAGACAACTGCTGAAATACTGGCTCCCCAAGAGTTCGATATAAACCCTCGAGTCACCCTCGCGGGGAAGAAGGCTTGCCACTAGCTACACACTCTGCACTTGGAGTCTCAACCTAGTCATCACCCCGCCACAAAAGCCTAATAAACCTTCCACTATTGAGCCACATTTGAGGCGGGAATCGAGTCCTTTACAACGAGATTGGGCCACACATCCACAACCAAATTGGGGGCTCAATCACCAAGAGTAGAAATAATGTCTAGATTTTCCACAAGGAAACCATAGGCTAGATCCTCTCAAGTAAATGAGGTGGAATGGAAAACCGATTGATGAAGATGTAGATCGGGGGCTTCTCCTTCAAACCTCCAAAGATCAACAAGTTTGGTGGGAGGGATTGGGAGATCTAGCTTGGTGGTAAGCTCAATCAATGGGGCATTCAATTCTGGACGAGCTGACTGGAGGAAGAAGAATGGGAAGAGATATTTATAACCCAATCCCAAAATCTAGCAGTTTGGTGTGTTTCCGTGAAAGTCACACCGGAGACTCTGGTGTAAAGGCCGGAGACTCCGGTATGCCAAACATTCTGGACACTTTCCGGTGGGTCGGACACTCCGCACTGGACCGGAGACTCCGGACACCCACCGAACCCTATGCAGTGTGTGACACCACTTTGTCTTGGCGGTGGAAAATCTTCAGGGCGGAGACTCTGGTCCGCACAGGCCGGAGACTCCGTTCAGGCCGGAGACTCCGCAAAGTTTCCGCCAACTTCTTCTCTCCAGAGAGTAGAGGGCGTTTGGGGTACATCGAGTCTGCATCGGATCTGATAAATGGACTGACGGCTTGGTGCCGTATGCGTGCTCCGCGTGTGCGCCAGTTTGTTATGGGGAAAAGTGTCCTCTCTTTGTGGGTGGCAAAACATGAACGACATGTGGAAATGTGCTCGCAGAGAGACAATAGGCATTTTCTTTCAATCTTTTCTTTTGGTAAAGTTTCAATCGAAAAAAATGAAGCTTCCCGATTTTACCATTCTTCCAATCTAACAACAAAAATCGAGCTGAATGTAATCATATTTTTCCTACAAACATGCCATTGTGAAAGTCTGGGTAAGAACTAAAAAAATAACAAATAGGGAGCCCAGATCTTGCGTCTCCTCTTTTTTCACTAGCCACGAGGCCCTGCACTTTGGATAAGAAATGAAAAAAAAACAG